>CM055957.1:31871326-31873826 GCA_029490685.1 Schizonepeta tenuifolia | reverse complement strand
GAATTCTATGTAATGATCAATAAATTAAGTTGAATTCTGTATCTATATGTATCAAAATTCGAGTACCCGTCTATTCTATTATTCTATAGATATAGAAGATCTATATTCTATAGATATGGAATTTATCTAGATATTTATTTTGGCTGGAGTTGACAAACAACCAAAAACAATATTATTGTTTCTTAGTCTCGATTAGAAATTGAAATGGGGCGTGGCCAAGCGGTAAGGCAGCGGGTTTTGGTCTCGCTATTCGGAGGTTCGAATCCTTCCGTCCCAGTACGGATCCATTTCTCTATTATTCCCATATAAAACCCTATACATAATATAAAAAGGAAGGGGGGAGGGGGGGGGGTGGATAGCAGTTAATCTATATTACTTTAAACATCTGTGTCTGTTCGAATTTCATTAACAAATTATCACGTCCCATATTCTATAGTTCTATAGTTATAGTAGATATAAAAGATCTATAACAAACAGTGACAACAGTTCAGTCTATCTGATAGTGATAGATAGGAAAAACCTTACCTTTTTTCTATTTTGATTTTCGTAATCTGATTAAAAGAATCAAAATTCAAATATTAACTTTTATACATCTCATGAAAAAAAGGATTTCTTTCTTCTTATTTATTTCTTCATTTCTTTGATCTATTTCAAATTTTTATTTGAAATTAGTGACGAGTCAATTCAAAAAGAAAGGCGGGTCTTTCTATAAAGAAAGGCGGTGCTTATTGTCCAATTTTCTTCAAACCCAATCAAATTAAAGTGAATTAAATAATGATGTTTAATTCAAATAGTTAATTTCATTTATAAATCTTTTTTTTAATATTTTTAATGATTCCCTATACGCGGAATCTTTGAAAAAGTGGAAAATCATTTAATTTATCTTATTAAATCACTTAAAGATTCAAAGACTTATTCATTTATTTTATATTATTTATATATGTATATGATATGTAATATATTTACATATATATTATATAATAAGAATAGATTTCTTTTTTCTTTCTATTATCTATATATTCATATTCTATTAGTCTGTTAAATATGTTAAGAGTGTTGTCTTGCTAAGATTTTTTCATAAAAATATTGTTTTGTGTATCATATATAGAAGAAAAAGTGTAGATTGCTATGTCTATGGACAGCTGAACCGATGACTATTCCATGATTCCATAATTGAATCAATTTCATACCGGTTCCAAATTAGAGGAATGTTATGGTAAAACTCCGTTTGAAACGATGTGGTAGAAAGCAACGTGCGACTTGAAGGATACGACCCGTTGTGGATTTTTACACCCACCATTTTAGATTTGTCTAGAATTGAGGTGCTCTTGGCTCGACATTGTTTGTTCTGTTACACTTGAACCCTTCGTTTTTTGTCGGGATTGTAAATAGTCCATGATGGAGCTCGAGCCGAAAGTATTAATTTATTTCTTTTATTTCTTAGGGGCAAGGATCTAGGGTTAATGCCAATCAACTGGAACAACTTCGTAAATATATGGAAAATAGAAAGGATCCAATTTGAGTAAGTTTCCAATTCAAAAGCAAAACTTCTTGAAATTGATCCCAATTTTTCGATTCAACGTGTATCATACTAGAATCAACCGTCCATAGGATTCTTTGATATAAAGAAATAAAAAAAGGTATGTTGCTGCCATTTTGAAAAGATTAAGAAATACCGAAGTAATGTCTAAACCCAATGATTAAAAATAGGAATTAAAGGGTTTAAAAATAAGGAAACACCCTTTTAGTTGTTAATTCGCTCGATAGTCTCAATAACGGGATCCAACTAAAAAATCCAAATAGAATTCTAAATAGTTTAACCGGGATAAACGAAAGGGAGTAAAGACTACTCAATAAAGGAAACTCACTAAAGATTATCCTTTGAACTATTTGAGAGTTATCCGACTTGAGTTATGAGTATGAGCGGTTTCTTTTTTCTTCCTGAAAAAGGAAAAAGATTGAAATCGTAGTCTAATTTATTTTATAGGAATAGGGCCTGTTGTTATTTAATTTATTAGAATTTGATACATAGGTAAAACTCCGAATTAAATCGTTTTTCCTTGAGCCGTACGAGGAGAAAACTTCCTATACGGTTCCAGGGGGGTATTGTTCATCTATATCTATCCCAATGAGCCATCTATCGAATCGTTGCAATTGATGTTCGATCCCGAAGAGAAGGAAAAGATCTTAGAAAGGTAGGCTTTTATGATCCAATGAAGAATCAAACTTATTTAAATATTCCTGTTATTCTATATTTCCTTGAAAAAGGTGCTCAACCCACAGGAACTGTTCAGAATCTTTTAAAGAAGGCAGGAGTTTTAAAGAATTTCCGTCTAATCAAATGAAATTCAATTAAAGAAATACCAAGGGGGGGGTAGCGGCTTGTATATAACTTTGTCTTATTTTTTCTTTACTTTTTTTTATCCCCCCTTTCTTTTTACCTTTTTCCACTGTATTCTTTTCTCAACATTTATATTGACAAAAGTGTATTGAACAAATA
>CM055957.1:31656326-31861326 GCA_029490685.1 Schizonepeta tenuifolia | reverse complement strand
ACATTTCTGGAACACCTCTAACAGAGGGACAAATAGTCAATTTTGAAAGAACTTATTGTCAACCTCTTTCAGACATGAATCTATCTGATTCAGAAGGGAAGAACTTGCATCAGTATCTCAATTCAAACATGGGTTTGATTCACACTCCATGTTCTGAGTTACCATCCGAAAAGAAGAAAAAGCAGAGTCTTTGTCTAAAGAAATGCGTTGAGAAAGGGCAAATGTATAGAACCTTTCAACGAGATAGTGCTTTTTCAACTCTCTCAAAATGGAATCTATTCCAAACGTATATGCCATGGTTCTTTACTTCGACAGGGTACAAATATCTAAATTTGATATTTTTAAATACTTTTTCGGACCTATTGCCGATACTAAGTAGCAGTCAAAAATTTGTATTCATTTTTCATGATATTATGCATGGATCAGGTATATCATGGCGAATTCTTCAGAAAAAATGGTGTCTTCCGCAATGGAATCTGATAAGTGAGATTTCGAATAAGTGTTTCCATAATCTTCTTCTGCCCGAAGAAATGATTCATCGAAATAATGAGTCACGGTTGATATCGACACATCCGAGATCGCCAAATGTTCGGGAGTTCCTCTATTCAATCATTTTCCTTTATATATATATATATATAGGGAGTGATTCCCATGCAAACTCCCCTTAAAGTGAGAAATAAGAATTAATCTCCACCATTGATCTTATCTACATGAAAGGTCAAGATTTAGCTTGGTCAAAGCGGGTCAAACCCGGGTCAACCCGTTGACTTTTTTTCGATTTTTTTTTTTTTATATAAACTGTCATACAAGATGCACAAATTCACATATTCAGATGCACAAATTCACATATTCGGATGCACAACTAAGTGTATTAAGATGCACAAGATTTTAAGTGTTTTTTTATGTTTTTTTTTCGTTTTTTTTAAAGGTTAGGTCATATGCGCCACATCATGTATTCATATGCACCACACTATATAATGAGATGCACCACTAAGTGCATTAAGATGCACTAGTTTTGTTTTCGTTTTTTTTTTTTTATTTTCGTAAAACATTGTGCATCTAGTTACACTATGTGGTGCATCTAGTTACACTGTGTGGTGCATCTAGTTACGCATTGTGGTGCATCCAATTTTTTTTCAATTTTTTTTTTTATGAATTCGGTGCATCTCACTACACGTAGTGATGCATCTCATTATGTATAGTGGTGCATCCGAATATGTGAAATGGTGCATCTTGGGTGACTGTTTTAAAAAAAAAAAAATTGGAAAAAAAAAACTGAAAATCTTGTGCATCTAAATGCACTTAGTGGTGCATCTAGTTATATAGAGTAGTGCATCCGAATATGTGAAGTTGTGCATCTTGGGTGACAGTTTATTAAAAAAAAATTGAAAAAAAAAACTTGAAAATCTTGTGCATCTAAATGCACTTAGTGGTGCATCTAGTTATGTAGAGTGGTGCATCTGAATATGTGAAGTTGTGCATCTTGGGTGACAGTTTAAAAAAAAAAAAAATCGAAAAAAAGTCAACGGGTTGACCCGGGTTGACTCGGGTTTGACCCGCTTTGACTTGGCCAAATCTTGACCCTCCATCACCAATAAATCTATGGTGGAGATCTATTTTCATTTCTTAGGATAATATTTATTCTCATATGATCTATCTCCTATATATATATATATATATATATATATATATATTATCATAGATTAGTAACACCTCAATATAGACACTATTTATTAGTTAAATATTTATTCTCATGCAACAATTAATAACTAGCACACTTGTTGCCTTGCCTTGTTCTATCCAACCATAAGTGTATACGCATTATTATTGTTGCCCTGCTAAATTAATTCATATTATTTATGATCAATAAAGATATATAAAATAATATGCTATTTGTTATATTTTTATTATTTTATGTCAATAAAATTTGATTAGGTCCTAATTGCAAAAATTAAAAAGTTCATGATTTAATTTGCCAAAGTTGAAAGTTCAGAATAAAATTGTAAAAATTGGAAAGTTCGTGATTTAATTTGCCAAAATTAAAAGTTCGTGTTAAAATTGCAAAAGACCCTAAAGTTCGTAATTTAATTTGTCAAAACCCCGGTTTTCTCGACCCTTGGTAGCATTTACAGCAAATTTTGTTTTTTACTTTTCAAGCACTAATTAAGTGTTTAGTTATCATTTTTATATACTTTTTATGTTACTGATCAACCTAAATCGATTCAGATATGAGGAATTAATTTTTAATTAGGCCAAAGCTGTAATCAAGTTCAAGAATTAAGCTCCCGATCTCAGGCTAGATAAAATTAATCATACTGCTTAGGTTGTGTTACTTTGAGCCAAACTATTCACTAGTTGACTTTTTGTTTTTGAACTAACTAGTTGACTTAAAATCACAATATATATAAATATACTGTAATTAAGCATATCTAATTGAATTTAAAAATCAATTTCATGGGCATCCAATATTTCTTAAGAGTTAAGAACTCGTTGACTGTTGCAGGCTACTGCACAAGGGACAGATATTTACTTAGTGCGCATTGAAGGTAGCGGCTGCGGATTTTCATAACATAAAAAGAAAGAAAAACACGTTGACTTGTTCGAGGATTATATTTTCTAATGTCTATCTCTTATTTAATCTCCGAATAGAAATGCGGCAGTGAGATTAAATTTCATTTAAAAAACAAAAAATAACCAAAATTACGTATTATTATAATATTCCAATTGGCAAAAACTTAACTTAACATTTGTATCATAATCCAAAACAGCTAGCTAGCAAATATAGCTCCTTATTTTATTTCTCTTCACGACGTAATCTTATTTGTATATTATTACAACACAATATATATCAACTCTTGGAGCTACATATAATATAAAAGCAGGTGAACATAGTACGTACAAATTTTTGACGTTAATTGGCAAATAAAAATATTATATTATGTGGATAAATTAAGATTATTCGATCCAAAGTCTTAAGCTTAAGACCTATTGAGTAGGACGCATGGTCAACCTTTGTGTTTTTCAGCTTACATCATCTGGTATACCACATTCTATTTATTTAATTAAAATTTCGGTTTAATTAGTTAGTCAGTATAAATAGATAAATTGGTCGAGTGATACTATTTGTTTTAGCGTAAGGCCATTTACTACGGGAGTCAGGGGGGGAGGGGGGGGGGGGGGGGTGTCGAAGGTGGTGTCGAGTGGATCGACACCCCCCCCCCCACCGACGTAGCCTATGTCGAGCTCATAGTGGGCGATCGACACACCCCTATGTCGAAGGGTGTGTCGATGGCGGAGTCGGAATTTCTACCCTCCGCTCGACTCCACGATGATGCAATATGGGGACACTTATCGTGTCCCCATTGATCCCCTTTTTTTTGCATTTTTTAGTTAAAAAATTAAAAAAGCAACCGTTATTTTTTCTTTCTCTCCAACGTATACATTTTCATCTCCAACGTCTATATCCCATTTTTTCCCTATATATACCCCTTCATCTCATTCATTCTCCACACAACCTAATTTCTCCATCCATTCTTCTCCCAAAAAAATTTCATTCTTTCAATTTATTTTGTGCAAAAAAATGGCTGAAGAGGGATTCAATTCGTGGTACTCGCAAACTTTTGGTTCAATCCCACCGAACCAATCTCCCAATCCGGCGAATCCAACCTCCAATCCGGCGAATCCGAGCTCCCAATTCTCCTCTTCTTCCGGTTTCGGGCAATACTCGGCCCCTGCAGGGTTTGCAGCTTTTTCGCACACGCCGGGCTTCTCCCAATTTCCCCCGTCGTCGGGTTTCTCTCAATTCCCTCCGGCGACTGGGTACTCGCCGTTCTCACAGCCGCAGGGGTACGGCCAATTCCCCCCGTCGCCTAGATTCTCACAGATGCCTGATTTCTCTCAAGTTCCTCCGTCTTACGGCTTCTCGCAGTCGTCAGGCTTCTCGCCTGCACCGGGCTTCTCGCCTACGCCGGGCTTCTCGCAGTCGCCGGGGTTCTCTCAAGTACGGGCGACATCCGAGTACTCCCAATTCTCGCAGCCGTCAGCGGGTACGGCTCGACTCAAATGATTCAACCTCAACGACGACGACGACCATGTTGAGGTGGAGGATGAGGAAGAGGAAGAGGCGTACGGCGACAGCCACGAAGAGGAATCGGACGAACGTGAGCAAACACCACCGGCCCTGCCCCGCCGCAAGGGGAAAGCTATCGCGACCTCAAGCACGGCTACTTCTCCGGCCAAGGGAAGGGAAGCCCACGCCGCAAGGGGAAAGCTGCCGCGGCCTCATCCGACGAGCCAAATAAGCCACTTCGAGGTCCTAACTACTCGGCCGGTGAGATTGAATACCTCGCAAAGTTATACATTGACTACGGGATGGACGCGATCACCAGCAACTATCAAACATCAAACGCGTTCTGGGACAAAATAATGACCCAGTTCAACGCGTTCATGTATCCCGCCTACCCAAGAGAAAAGAGTGCGACGAAGAGCGCATGGGGCCGCGCCAAGAAAGAGATCCAGCACTTCGCCGGCATCTATATCCAAGAAGAAAGGGAGCTCGAAAGCGGGGAGAACGACCTCGACCTGTACAAAAGGGCCCACGATCTATTCCTCACCAAGTACGGAAAACCGTTCCAGTATAGGGCTGCATGGGAGCTCTTGAGGCATGTCCCGAGTTTCACCAACCCTACGAAGACAACTGCTCCAAAGCGGACGAAGATAAATGAATCCGGCGAGTATACTTCGTCTGCTAGCGGCACCGCATCCACCACATACGCGAGCGATGCAAACACTCTGCAGGTTCGACCCCAAGGAGTGAAAGCGTCGAAGAAGGGGAGGAAGAGCAAAAATGCGCTACGAGAGCAGGCGGCACAAGAGTTGTCATCCCTCAACCAGCAATCGAGGGAGGAGTGGACGTTGGGCGTCTATCTCATGGACACGTCGAATATGAGTCCCGATCGAAAGGCGAGATACGCAAATGTTCGCCGCAAACTTGCAAAGGAATTCGGTTAGGAGGAGTAGTTGTACTATTTTTTTTTAAATAATTATTGTAATGTTGCAGTTTTTAATTATTGTATATTTTTTAAATTAGTGTATGTTTTAGTTTTTTTAAATTCAATAAAATTGTCATTTATTAATTTCTGAATTTAATTAAGTTATTTTTAATAATATTTATTACAAATAAAAAAAACAAGAAAATAAAATCTATTCAATCATTAAAATCACGCTTCCCAGTGCTTAGACCTAGGTCTTACTCAACCCTATTGTAGTGGAAAAATCAACCTATATCTAACTAAATACCACCAATCATTAAAATCACGCTTCCCAATGCTTCAACCTACGTCTATCTAAATACCCGTAGTAAGTGCTCTAAGGGTGTATTCATTTGAGAGTATAAATTTATACCTTTAAATGGATCGATAATATTATGAGGTATAAATTTATACTTCATTGTGGGAATCACAAGTTTTATACTTATCTTGTTTTGTTGGAGAGATAATATACTTAGAGCATGTACTACAAGGGTCTAAGCACTGAGAAGCATGATTTTAATGATTGGTGGTGTTGAGTTAGACATAGGTTGATTTTCCCACTACAATGGGGTTGAGTAAGACCTAGGTCTAAGCACTGGAAAACGTGATTTTAATGATTGAATAGATTTTATTTTGTTGTTTTTTTTATTTGTAATAAATATTATAAAAACTAACTTAATTAAATTCAGAAATTAATAAATGACAATTTTATTGAATTAAAAAAAGACAATAACTAAAAAAAATACAATAATTAGGAAATAAATAAAAACACAATAACTATTCGCGGAGTGGACCAAAACGTGCCCAAATCTCTTCAATCATATCCTCCATAAGGCGGTCGTGGGCACGTGCTTCCTGAATTTGAGCTTGTCTCTCAATAACTTGGCGGAGTGGCACTGGCGCCCCTTGATGGACTGGTGCCCTGTTCACGTTTGCATCGCCCCTTGCGCTCGATTCAGCATGGAATTCAGTTGCCCTCGGTCCTTCATCTTCAATAATCATGTTATGCAGAATGATGCAGGCATACATGACATCACATAAATGCTCCTGAAACCACAAGCGAGCAGGGCCTTTTATGATTGCCCAACGAGCTTGCAGGACGCCGAAAGCCCTTTCAACGTCTTTACGCGCAGCTTTTTGCATCCGAGCGAATCGCTGTCTCTTCGGATCTGTTGGCGCATTGAGCGTCTTCACGAAAGAGGCCCACTTCGGATAGATGCCGTTAGTGAGATAATATCCCATACGGTGTGGGCGGTCGTTTGCAGTGAAAGCAGTTGACGGCGCTCTACCATTGATGACGTCGTTGAAGACAGTGGACTGATTGAGCACGTTGATGACGTTCAGAGAGTCGGCGACACCAAAAAAAGCATGCCAAATCCACAAATCTTGCGAGGCGACAGCTTCAAGGACGAGGCTTCGAGATTTATTTTGTCCAGTGTACAGTCCTCTCCAACCCGTTGGATAATTCTTCCATTGCCAGTGCATACAGTCGATGTTTCCAAGCATTCCGGGAAAGTCATGCGTCCTCTCGTGCAATGCAGTGATCCGGGCAATGTCAGCCTCGTTTAGCCGCCTCAAATAGTAGTCACCGAAAGCAGATCTGATGGCTCGACAGAAATTGTTGAGGATGTTATTGCTCGTTGTATTGCCACAGTGCAGATATTCGTCGTACTGATCGGCTGCTCCACCATTGGCTAGTTGTCTCAAAGCAACGGTGCACTTGACCCAGGGGTGGAACCCCAATCTTCCAGTGGCATCCGGGTGTTGCTGAAAAAAATGCTCCCGATCCTCAAGAGTTTGAGCAATTCTCAAGAATAGGCGCTTGCTCATCCCATATAGGGTGGTCGACAAAATAATCCCGTCAGAGGCGTTGTTCGGCCTCCTCACGATTCCGGTGCAGGTACGTCCTCGTATCCTGATCGTCGTCGTCTGACGAATCAGACTCGGCCACTATTTGGTAAAGCTCCCAGGCTCGCTGCATACGTTGGCGGCGTTGCGCCTCCGCCTCTTCAAGATTGTAGCTCGCACCCGGCCAACTCATAATTTTTTTTTAAAAAAACACGAGTGAATTTGTATGATGAATGAATTAGATGAATTGATGTGGTGGTGTGGTATGGATGAATTGATGTGGTGGTGTGGTGGGATATATATAGAAAAAAATTGGAGATATTACCGTTGCTCCTTCACATATATACGTTGGACACAAAAAAAATATACCCGTTGCTTTCTTTATTTTTTAATCAGAAAATAAAAAAAATAGGAGAGGACCAATGGGGACACGCCACGTGTCCCCATATTTCATCCGGTGTGGAGTCGAAGGCTGGGTCGAGCGAATGACACCAGCCTCGCCACCGCGATCGACACAGGGGGGTGTCAATCTCCCACTGTGTAGAGGTGTTCGCGGTCTGGTTTGGTGCGGTTTGATACTAAACCCAAACCAAATCGTAAAATACGGTTTGGTAATTTTTTGGAACCAATCCGAACTGATAAAGTAGTAAAACCAAACCAAACCAAGCTGTAATATACGATTTGGTGCAGTTTGGTTTCCGGTTTATCAATACCTTTTCATTTTCTTCGTAATAAAAATGAAACGAATTAAATAAAGTTGTTGTCATGACCATATATATTTTTCTCTTTTGCTAGAATAAATATACTAGAAGTCTAGGATAACATTATTTAAATAAATAGTAAATTATAGTAAAATAATTTCACATTCTCTACTTTTTTATCGAAACAACTTGAATTTGAAAAGGATATAGAAGAAAAGAAAACAAATAGAAATTCGTACTTTGTATTCAAAGATGAAGATAAGCTACTGTAACAATTAATTGAAAATGTATAGTAGATTGTGGGATTTAATAATTCTAAATTGTATGATTTTATTAATTAAATTTGTATAACACTCAGATATGACATGCAATCAAGAAATCTCTATTTCCTCACATAATAAATAAAATGATAATATTAATATCATTATATCAAATACGATTTTTCGGTTTACGGTTTGGTTTGGTTTGAATTTTCTTAAAAATCAAACCTAAACCATAAACCATAATTTTTGAAAATTCTAAACCAAACCATATTTCTTAAACCAAAAAACTGAACCAAACCGTATATTGTGGTTTGGTTCGACTTGGTTTATGGTTTAAACCAAACTTTGAACACCCCTACCACTGTGGACTGGACACAGGGTGTGTCGAGTGGTGGGGTGTGTCGAAGGCTTCAACACCCCCCTTCGACATTTGTTGTAAATGCTCTTACACAAATACTCGTATGCGGCAGGTCGCACCTCATGCGACCGCGTGTGGGGTGCACGCGCCTTTTTTTTTCGATTTATTTTATTTTATTTTTTCCTGTTTTCCTGTATTCCAGTTTCCTCTTTTTTTTTTTAATAAACTTTGTTTTGCCCACCTTTTTTATCTCTTTATTTTTTTGTTTGCCGCTTCTTCTTTGGTCAAGATTCGAGCGAGGAGAGCCGAAGACCTCAGAGCGAGCCGAAAAAGTTCAAATTATTGCTTGTCAATTATCCTTATATTAGTAATCGGAGCGAAGGCGGAGGCGTAAAATCGGAACCGAAGACGGAGCCGTAAAATAGGAGCCAAAAGCGGAGTCGAAAAGAAAAACTAAAATTAAAAAAAAACTGAAATTAAAAAAAAAATGACCGGGTCAACTCGACCTGACCCGGTCGCATGTCAAATGCAACCTGCAGCACATGAGATGTAACAGCCCGATACTTGGCCTATGCGGATAACCGAACTGTCAATTGAAATCGTACAATAAACCGTTGACTAACACAAGTTTACTTTACAAGAAGAATGGAGCTTCAAAAGATTTGGCTTCGTCAACTTGCCATTACCCTAGGTTGGTCGTCTTAGGGTTAAAGTATAAAGACTTTGGCCCCGCACTGCGGAAGCGTCGATTGAGACTAACCACGATCGGTTTAGTCAAGGTTTGAAGAAACGTTGCTTGAGTTTGTAAATTAACATGCATTCAAGGGAGATGACTATCTTAGTGATCGTCATCCGGAATATTTATTGATGCCAACACACCTCCATCTCGATCGTCACTCGACCTATTTTAAAAAATAAAATATTTTGGGCTGAGTACTTTTGGTACTCAGTGAGGTTCGTGCCCTTTTTTGAAAAACGTTTTTACAGAAACATTTTTGAAAGATAAGGCATGCTTATTTCATATACAAGGATAATAACTTTAAAAGAAAACATTTAACCCATGCATATGTAAAAATATTTAACTTAACTTTGCGCGCATCTTAGCTCGCCTACCGTGTTACCTTTCCCGGTTCTTCGAGTGGGGAGCCACTCCCACTCTCTGAACCGTCATAAGTACCTGTGTGCGCACTACCTTGGGGTGTACGAGTCCCAAGGCCGATCGAAGACAATAACATCATATATGGTAAACAAGAGTAGTGAGCAAAAATATTTAGCATGCATTATCACTTTTTCATGAAAGCAGTTAGGGCTTAATAACCCGAAAAGTTACCTCCGTGGGGCTTATAACCCACAGTTTGAAAATAGAACCCACCTCTTGTCCTTGACGTGTAGATTTCTTCTTGCGTCCCTAGCTCTTGGTGTCTGCTAAGATAATCTAGATTCTTAAACATTTGACTCTAGGGGTCAATTAGTCTATCGATAATCCTAAAGGTCAACCTATTTCCGTTCTTTAACATTTGCAATTAAAAATTCATTAAGGCATTGTCTTGGGGTTTTATAGAAATCGTATCATAGATCCTTTGTCAAGACATGCATCTTAGAAGTAAATCAAAACTTGATTTTGAAAACATGTTGTGTATGAAATGCCATGTCATGTTTTGTCATGATTTTTATAAGTATGCATGTCATATAATTAACCATGTATGATATCATACCTTACTTATATACTCATACATACGTGTCATATCATTTAATTATGTCACATTTAATTAGCATGTTTCAACAAGTATACTTAAGCAATATAGCACATACTTTCAAATAAACTCCAACACAACATAATAGCATAGAAAATTGTTTAATCATAAAGATAAGGTCATTCATAATTATTTTTAAGCATTCAATTTGGAAATTGAGCATAAAAGGCAAAAAGACACATTCTGGAAATTTTCAGCATGACACTCGGCGTCGTAAAATCCAACTATAATAGTAAACGAACTCGAAAAGACTTGAAAATTTTATAAGATGCTCCTAAAATATAAGAGAGTTCCCAGAATTTGTTATACTTAAAAAATGTAAGGTTTTAATTGCCCAAACGGGGCCTCGTTTACAGAACGGTTAATCTGTCAAAAGTTGGAATTTTGCTGCACAACTGTTCACTTAAAAATTCGATATAAAATCACTCGTTTGGCTACTAGAGATGAGAAATATCAATTTGGAAACCTTCGAATATCTAGTTTTATAAAATTTTAATTTATAAAAGGCACAACTCCTAAAAGTTACGAATCAAGGGGGAAACAGTCCCAAACATTTTACTGCGCAGATTTTTGGTTCCAAAACAGGGTAGATTTGAAATAAATTCACCGAAGGAGCTACACTCGACGGATTAACTTGATTTTTGGATATGACTACACTAACATACTCAAGAACAACATGTTAAAAGATGAGATTCAAATTCGTCCTCTAACTCTAAGAATTGAGCAGATAAGTTCAAGGGCAGATTTACGTTTTTGCACGAAAGTCACACAACGTTCAAATATTTGAACTAATCTCGTCTCAAACGACATACTCACTCATATACAGGCCTAAACATACTCATACATCAATTATATCACTCATATAGCCACATATATCTACATTATTGATCATGAATCCATCCAAGAACGTCAAAAACGAGCATACGGTTGAGACAAGCAACAAAAACACACAAACACGGATGAGGCTAACACGTATATCACGAAATTTATCTAAACATCGTCTTTGCACAAAAATGCAGAGGTTTCCTTCATTCACAACCCCAGTTCGTGCTAAACTTTTGAAGGAAGGAAAGAAGAAACAAGAACATAAGGGGTGGAATCGTATACCTAACTTTCTTCTTCATTTCTCCTTCGATTCCTCCCTTTTCTTGTGACTGCTCTCTCTCTCTCTCTCTCGAAAAGCTCGAATAGCTTCCGCCCTTCTCCTGCGAGGTGGCTGCACCATCGGGACGGCTCCGGCGGTGGGGTGAACGGTAGCGGCGGCGGAAGGAGGGCGGCAGTTGGCTAGGGTTTAGGAAACCCTTGGTTTATCCCTTTTTCTTTCGCCTCTCTCTCTACTGTCGACTGCTCTCTCTTTCTCTCTTGCCCTGCTGCCCTTCTTTCTTTACTAGGAGGCCAACTGTGGTGGCAGTGGTGGCACAAGGTGGCGGCGGCAGGCGGTGGAGAAGGCGGCAGACGGTGGGGCGGCGACAGGCTAGGGTTTGGGGAAACCCTTACTTTCTTAGAGAGAAGTGATGGAGGAATGATGGATATTGAGAATGGTGGTGGTGGCGTGAGATGTAGGGAGGAGAGGAAGAGTGATTGATATAGATAGAGGGGAAGAGTTTGAGTGTTGTGAGGATGAAGAGTTGCAGAGAAATCATTAGTTTCTATGGGATTTCATTGGGAAAGAGGGTTGGCAGATTTGTTTGTGATTTTCTCTCTCTCTCTCCGACACGGTCTCTTTCTCTCTCTCTCTCTCTCTCTCTCTCTCTTTCACACGCCTTTTCTCATTATTAATCTTAATCTGCTTTCTTTTACTGCTTTTATTATTATTTTTTATCGCGATATCTTAACAGTCCGATCCATACGTAAATTTATCCTGACACAAATTATCGAATAATTCTAATAAATTGCTTTAACTAAAAATCATATAAATATAAATTATATATTTTCTTTAAGCTGGCCTAATTGCATACGCGACGCCGTCTAATTTATTTCATACAGTCGAGCTTAACTAGCCGACTTCAAAATTACGCAACAGTTAATTCGCAGATAAATCACATCAATAATTTATTATCATCTAAAACGCAACACGTAGGATGCCATGCAGAAATTTTTATGCTCGTGATCGTTTTGAAAATATGATAAATGAAATTATTCGAAAACGAATTTAGATTTTATTTTAAATAAAATCCCTTTTTGACTTTATAAATAAAGTCTTCATCTTTTCTAAATTAAAGCATTTATTTTCCTTTGGAAATCTCTAGGAATAAGGACCTATCTTAAAAAGATTTAATTTATTCGGATTTTTCTTAGACCGGTTTTAGCGGGGTGTTATAGGAGAGTTGCTCATATACTTATTTATACTCTTAAGGGGGGACCACAATGTTTATATTGGAGGGATAATATACTTATTTTATACTCTCAAGGGGAACCATAATGTTTATATCTTGTTCACTTGGGATAAAATTTATGGATAAAAAAGGAAATATCTAAAACACATGGGAGGTATAATATTATACCTCTATTTTGGAGGTATAAATTTATACTTCAGGCAAGGTAAAAAGAGTTGTTCGAAATTGCCCGGATTTTTCTTAAATTGTAACCAATCAAGATATAAGGGAGTAAAATAATATTATACCTCATTTTACCTTCGAGTGAACACAACCTAATTGTACAAATATGCGTTCTGCCTTTTCTATATAGCTGAATTTATATGTAACAATAATATAGAGCTAATGATTAAAACAACACCCTAACTTTTAGTGTTTTGAAAAAGAGGACTCTATGTTACGAAATTTGAAAATCATGTTACGAAATTTGAAAATGAGGACTATAAATTTTATTTTTTGCATTTGCACTTCTATTTCGGGCCAAAAACCAATCATTTGCGCTTCTTAGTGACACTTGGAGCCTGTTGCTGACGTGGCCGTGTCGTGTCACCTTTTTGGCAAAAAAATTCCCATTTTTGTTATTATCGATTCTTTTGAGCATATTTGTTATTATCGAAAGAAAGAACGAAACCAATTTACCACATTTGCTGGCTAAAATAAAATAAGGAAATGACAAGTTTCTTTCATTCTAAGTCCTTATTTTTATTTTAGTCTGCAAATGTGGCAAATAATTGGTTTCTTTCTTTCTTCTTTCTTTCAATAATAACAAAGATGCTTAAAAAACGATAATAACAAATAAAGGGAAAACAAAATTTACCAAAAAAGGTGACATGACACAACCACGTCAGCAACGAGCTATAGGTCTCACTAGGGCTGGAAAAAAATACCGAATATGCCGTAACCGAAATTACCTCACCGAAATTTTTAGTATACCGAAATTTACGGTACGGTATCATATACCGTACCGAATTCACACGGTACGGCAACGGTATGATTTTCTGTATACTGTACCGTACCGAAAATTCGGTATATGCCGAAAAGACGGTATATACCTAGAAATCGGTATATACCATACCGTATATACTGTCAATACCGAATTTATTAAATAAAATAAAATTAATATTATACATTTATACTTATAATATAATTAATATTACAGTATTCTAATTAATACAACTAGATAATTAAATTAAAATTTATTAGAACAAACAAATTAACATAAATAAACTTCTTACCAATTGATAATAGCAACTATCGGTTAATGACAAAATAAGCATCTATATAGTTTATAATAAGCAAATCAAAACAACAAGAAAAAAAAAAACATAACCAAGATAAATAAGTGTCTCCATAGTTTATTCAAAACAAATAATAATCTAGAAAAAAATAACATAGGAAAATAAAATAAGCATCTCAATAATTTATCATAAGCAAATAAAAGGGAAAAAGCTACAATAGAAAAATAAATAAGTGTCTCATAGAAAAATAAATAACTAAATAAGCATCTCTTCAATTAATAATAAGTAAAGAGAAAACTAGACTATAAGCATCTAATAATTATATAAAAAGAATTTGAAAACTAAAAAAATAAATATAAATAAACGTTTCTCAAATCTATTCATTATTTGTTATAGTCGATGAATCGTTCGATACATGAGCATTAGTTGAGTAACAAGATTGTTTTATTATTTGTTATAGTCGATGAATCGTTCGATACATGAACATTAGTTGAGTAACAAGATTGTTCTTATTATTTGTTATAGTCGATGAATCGTCCGATACATGAGCATTAGTTGAGTAACAAGATTGTTCTTATTATTTGTTATAGTCGATTAATCATTCGAGAACATTAGTTGAGTAACAAGATTGTTCTTATTATTTGTTATAGTTGATGAATCGTTCGATACATCAGCATTAGTTGAGTAACAAGATTGTTCTTATTATTTGTTATAGTCGATTAATCATTCGAGAGCATTAGTTGAGTAACAAGATTGTTCTTATTATTTGTTATAGTTGATGAATCGTTCGATACATGAGCAGTAGTTGAGTAACAAGATTGTTCTTATTATTTGTTATAGTCGATGAATCGTTCGATACATGAGCTTTAGTTGAGTAACAACATTGTTCATATTATTTGTTATAGTCGATGAATCGATTCTCATATTATATTATATTAAATAAGTAAAAGATATTACTACTATTAAAATTTGTGAATCATAGGTTATAGTAAATATATTACTCTATTTAAAATTTTGAGGCGTAGCATTCCTCATTCAATTCCTAATATAAACAATAAAAATAAAAACAAAGCTTGAACAAAAATATAAACAATAAAAATAAAATAAAAAATCAATGCATTTTTTTTCGGTATACCGTAAAATTTGGTATGCCGAACCACAATGCGGTATACCAGAAAAACGGTATGGTAACGGTATATTAAATTATGATACCGAATATTCCGTATACCAAAAAACGGTATACCGAAAAGTTCGGTATGGTAACGGTATGAACTTTCTCATACCGATATTTTCGGTATGGTATACGGTATGGCGACAAAAATTCGGCATACCGTACTGATCCACCCCTAGGTCTCACCAAAAAGTCCAAATAACTGGTTTTAGCCCGAAATAGGAGTGCAAATGTAAAAAATGGAGGTTATAGTCCTTATTTTTGAATTTCATAACATATTGTCATCTTTCTAAAAACACTGAAAGTTACGGTCCTATTTTAACAATTAACTCTAATAATATAAGATGAAAACTAGAGATATTCATACAACTAACTATTAAATAAAGCAATAATTCTATCGGGGCACATTGTGGCGGGCAGGGGTGTACTCGAACTGAGCCGAGCCGAATAAGATCGTGCTCAAGCTCGGCTCGTTTATAATCGAATCGAATCTCGAGCTTAGTTTATCAAATATTTCGAGGCTCGCGAGCTTAATCGGGCCCAAACAAACTTTCTAAATTTAGCTTTATGTTTTAAATATCTATTATTTTTATTCAAAATTAATCATTTTATTCGTAATAACATAATATATTAACTAAATTAATTTTTTTTTTCTTATAAAAAATAAAGTCAGTTAAAGATTAATATAATTATTACTGATTATAATATAAAAATATAAGATACGACTAGATAATAATTTATATTTTCAATCTTAATCACTCAACGAGCTTGTTCACGAACTTACGAGTCGAATACCATCATGCTCAAGCTCGGCTCGTTTAGCAAACGAACTTCTCTAAAGGAACTCGAACAAACTTTTATCGAGTCGAGTTCCGAATAGCTTACGAATAGTTTGGCTCATTTACAGATTTCGAACTGGCGGGTTATACACATAAACAAAAGAAAGTTCATCATAAAAATAAAAATAATCATAATTTCCTTTAGGGTTCAGATTACCCAATTAAAGTATATATTTTTTATTTCAAAATTTATATTTCATTTTATAGTAAGTGTGGCTAGTCACGATCTGTCCAAATAGCAACTAAATTAAGAACTTCAATTTTATCATTTTTATCGGCCGGGTTTTATACTTCAATATCGGGCCGGGTTTCTTTTTTAAGCCCAGCTTGCGGGCCTTAGCTAAGACTCTTATTTCCAAGATTGGGGTTGGGCCCAATATTATTAATAGGCCCAACATTCCTTTCTTTCGAATTTATAACCCCCCAACTACAAGAAAGAACTTTCATCTTTTCAACTCCACTATATCTAAAATAATTACAAGACGACGTATTATATTGTGGACCATGGATACAAAACAAAAACAAAAACAAAAAGCAAAACCAGAATTATTAACTAGTAAAGCGGGTCCCATTAGTAAAAAATTTTAAAAAGTGAAGATTACGTGGGCCACATACAGTACCGTTATGTTAAAGGGGGTGGACTTGCACCAAAAAATAATTCTTTTTGGGTTTATTTGCCCCAAACAAAAAGTAATATGGGAAAATCACACCTTCAAGTAACCTTCGGGGAATTTACCCTTATCTATGAGTGAAAGTATAACTAAGAAATTGAATTGGGTGGGAATGAAATGACTAAATTTGAAGTTGTAAGTAATGATTGTTCCTATACTCTTTTAGAGATAAAGATCGATTTCATTTCATAACATATCATTAATCATAGGAATGAAAATAGATATAGGATTGATCATTCCATTTTCTTCTTGTTCCATTATATCAATTACCTCATAAGAAAAATAGAAAGTGAACTTTTTTCTTCTCTATCTACTTAAAAGTATTCTTGCTTTATAGTTTAAAATTAAGAAAACATAAATAAGTCTTGCTTTCCTTAATTTCCCTGCCTTCTTTTCACCCAATCCGATTTTCATGTATAAGAAATGAGCCACATGTAATAATTTATTTCATGACTTATGTTGTCCTTGGATAAATATATATAGTTTTCAAAAGGGGTCAATATGTAGTTTGAACGAAATGGGAAGAATCATAGTATAGCATAAGAACATTATGCTTAGTTGTAAAAGAGAATCTTGTGATCAATCTCATTTTTCTTTTTCTTTTTTTTGGTAAATAAAAATTTAGGATGCATTTATCGAAATGAAACAAGCCAAAATTAAAACAATTCAAGGCAACACCATGGATTAAAAATCTAACCTTCCAAACTATATATAACAAGCAATACTAGAGACTAGATTCGATACCCAAAACTAAAACCTCACTTTAATTATCTCGATAAGATCTTCGCAGCAGCTCGACAATTTCTTGGACACTATCTCGTTGAGATGAAAGATCCACACTTTATATGTAGATCTTAAGAGATCCAAAAAAACCGTCGTCTAGTTTGTAATGTTTCAGCGAAATTTCAACCAACTTTATATATATGTGATTAACATTCTCACTCAAAACTTTCACAAATTACAATGCTCCTCCCCACATAATCATTAAAACACAAATTACAAAATATAAATATAAGACAATTATGGACAGTAGTTTAGTACATTAGCAATATAATATGTAAGGTTAATGGAGGGTTGGGTAGCTCGTCTATATAAACGTGAGGTGAGATTAGAACGTTGCAAAGGAAGATACAAAGTTGAGAGAGAATGATTGATGAGCAAAGGAAATCCGAATGAGGGAGATATATACTATTGGAGTAGTCCTGTTGCAGTGATCGAGTACTGCACCCACAGCCACAGGCATGCTTGCATTGCAGCACTATTTAATTAATTTAAACAACACTCTCAGTCTCATATATACCTTTGTTTCACCTTAACGCATACGTCTGTTTCAGGACAAATTACATTTTATCAATTCGCTTAACAAATTGTACCATACTACAAGGACATACATATGATCCATTTCTCGATGCAAATATGCCATTTTTAATTTAATTTTAAATCATTTCTAAGCTCCGAGACACAACAGAAGTTTGACACTATTTATTCTAAAATTCTGATATGGATATTAAGAATAAAATTCATTTCACGATGAGACATTTATTAAAGAAGGATGGAGTAAGAGTTAAGTAGAAGAAAAAGTCGTTAGCGGCAAAAGTTACCAATTTCATGATGACACGAATCTAAGGTACATTGTTATATATATTAGTGAAATGTATGATTCACAAAAATATAAATTGAAAATCCAATTGCATAATATAAACCAAAGATACTAATTAATATTGCATGTTGGTACCATATGAAAAATAACTTTCTTTGCTCCAAACTTAGAGAGTACAACACACCATCTTATCAATTCAAACCAGGAAAAAAAAAATCAAACATTGTCGTCAATTAAATTTTGTAGCAAACTCGTGTACTAGTATTAATTTTGTAAGTCTCTTGAAGAACAATTTCACAGATTTTCATAATACAGTAGCTGAAATTAAAGTTGTACTCTCACCTCAATCAAAGATTAGAAAGAAAAAAAATAATCAATTGAAAAGAGAAGCAGAGTTATTATGGCAGTGGGGTTTGGAACTTAATTGCTTTAGATATGTGTTAGCCTAGTGGTAGTGAGGTTAATGCCTGGGCCAAAGGTCACGGGTTCGAGCCCTCCGTCACGCGGAATTTAAATTTTCTTGCAATGTTGTTCAAAAAAATTAAATACATAGTTAATTTCTTGATATCTACCTAGCTAATTTCACAAAATTATTTTCAACCAGAATCCTTAGAAATTGATTTTTTTTGGTGATTACTATTCACTATTTCAGAAATAGTTTCATGAAAGGAGGAAACCAGTCAGCTTCTTCATGCAATAAGAAAAAATAGATGAAAATGTCGGCAAACATAGAAGAACATGAAATTAGAGTAAACAATAATTTAAATGGTGCAATTTTATTTTAGAAATCTTCAAGACAAAAACTGGAATTTTTTTTTTTGAAGGATTGAGTAGGGCAGGACAGTGCCAAAGGTAGATATTATAGCTATACTTAATTTGGTTGATAAAGTGCATTGGTTTTTGGCTAAAGAGAGAGGTACAATTATGGGATCGAAGAGAGAAATGTATGGATCATAATATATTCATAAAGAGTCTGTAAAAAAAATGAAAGGGTCTACAACTATTGAAAGAGAAATTCATGTATAGCATCAGCTTTAATCATGTCTAAAAATTGTAACGCATTTTTGTAAGCTATCTCTAATATATAAAAATATATATCGGAGTATATAATTAAGTGTGTGTATGTGTAGGGGCTTCGTCTTTTTGCTGCTGCTTGCCTACATAGCCTACTTACTTTTATAGCTCTCATATAAATCATGCTGAAAAAGATACCACAACCCTAAACCCTCTTAAAAAATACAACACTTCATGTCTTGTTCCTTTCACCCATAAATTCTCGCGCGCGAGAGTGAGTGTGAGAGAGAGAGAGAGAGAGAGAGAGAGAGAGAGAGAGAGAGAGAGAGCACAACATGTACTGCTCTGTTGTTTTCTTGGAGTTTAACAGTAGACCGATTCTTGAGGAAATGAAAGTTCATATATATATATATATATAGAGATATTATATACAAACATATTAATAAAATATATGATGATGATAAGAGATGCTACTATTTTTTATGCGATTTGAAGGTTGAATTGTTTCTACATGAAATGAATCATAGTATTGCAAACATGTTTGTTTTCTTTGTTAGATCCCAGGCAAACAGAACTGAGTTACAGATTCTCTAACTATGCCTTCCAAATAAGATATATACAAAAAATTTAAAAAATGGAAAACTAGGAATTGAACAAATATGATGGGACAACCTCAACATTGCAACAATAATTTCCTAACTAAAACAAAAAATTCTTGCAGTTGCTCTTCCTGATTATAATATCTTTCCAAAATTATTTCGATATTCTTGTTTTTTTTATATATATAATACAGTTGCTATTATGTCGTATCCTGTCGTTGCAAAAATTTAGTGAATGAGAAAAGAAGGTTTATGTAAGGTGGGAAATGAAATATTGTCGGGGCATGCATGATTAGCATTAGATTAAAATATAGAATGAGACAAGCAGCATAACCTAATCTATGAGCTACTAATAAGAAGGAAGGGTAGCTAGCTTAGCTGCTCTTTAATCATCTCCTCTCCTTAGTTAATTAATTTTGTCTGCTTGCTGTAGTATTATAAAGACTGAGTTGACCTGCCAATTAGAGCTCATTCACATCTTGTTTTTGCACTTCTAGGCACCTCAATTTCATCTGCAGCTTTACGCCGAATTTTCATCCTTTACTCTGCCTCTGCCTAATTATCATTATACTCTCTCTCACACCCACATTCGTGAAAAATTCGAGAATTAATCCGTAGAAGATTTTATACAACCCTAGCTAGCTAGCTACCTAGTAGAGTTTGTTTTAGCTTAATTTTAATTTATTACTACCTTCTACCGGTCATACATATAGTAGTGTATATCAATATTAGTAGTACTCCCTCCGTCCACCAAGTAGTGCACCATTTACTGTTGGGCACGGGTTTTAATAAAGCTGATAAAGTTGTAATGAGTGGGATAAAAGTAGGCTAGTAGGGATATTGATAATGAGCTTGTTTAATTTCTTAATCCCTCATTATGTTTTGGGTGTTGACTTTGACATTGTGTTAAGTTTTTTTTTTCCGTCTTTTCCTCCTTCATGTATGGAAACTGCAATTTTTTTTTTATGGCTGAACAGCATTTTACAGTCCACAATTTTTTTTTCCTTAATGTTAATCCACAAAACAGTGTAGATGCTATAAATTTGCATGAAATTAAACACAAAAACAGAAAATTACACAAACTAAAATTGCTGAAAATTTAAAGCGGGAAACACTGCCATTTAGGCTCCAAAAGATGACTTTTCATTTAACAAAACCTGTTTACAGCTTGGTGATTTGATCAAAAAAAGGAGGGAATTTTAAATCACTCCTACCCTAACAAAGAGTCTATAAATACAGCAATAAAGAGAACCATCATTCATCACATCAGAACCAGCAGTAAAATAGGAGAAAATCTGCAACATGCCAGCACCTAATTCTAAGTCAAATCTCACTGATGAGCAAAGGAATACTATTGCCCAGTGGCTATTTCAACATAGTAGTGATGGAAGTCTTCGTCATGGAGCAAAAAAGGAGGCTGCAAGCTTATTCAACATGGATGTCAGCACTATATTCCGCATTTGGAGGGCAGCAGCATCCCAACAAGCCGTAGGCAGGGCTATTCATCTGCAATCAATGAAGAAAGGAGTCAAACATAAAGATAGAAAGGTACTTGATGTTGAAAAAGTGAAGAAAATGTCAGTTCTAGAGAGATCTTCCTTGCGATTGATGTCTTCTAAACTAAAAGTGAGTAAGAGCTTGATTCATAAATGGGTTAAAGAGAAGAAGCTACGGCCACACACTAATGCAGTTAAACCATATCTCACTCCCAAAAACATGCTGTGTAGACTACGTTGGAGCTTGAGTCAACTGACTCCATTAAGTGAAGAGGGAAAATTCAAATTTTAGCCCATGTATATATATCACTATACATGTAGATAAAAAGTGGTTCAATTTAACCCAAGTTTCAGGCAGATACTACCTTCTTCCAGATGAGATTGAGCCACACAGGACTTGCAAATCAAAGAGATTCATCCAGAAAATCATGTTTTTGAGTGTTGTGTCAAGACCTTTAATTGATTCACATGGGACAGTTTTATTTGATGGCAAATTTGGCATATTTCCCTTCACAATGCAGCAACCAGCACTCAGAAACTCTAAAAATAGAGTTAAGGGAACTATGGAAACAAAACCAGTGCAAGCAATCACACAAGTGGTAATGAAAGATTGTTTTATCAACTGGGTAAGTTTTTTTTTTTTTCCAAGCTAATCGCTATCAGAATGTAGTTACATTCATTATTTAGTCAACCAGGTCAGATTTGTTATTCAGTTTCATTCACCATTTAGTCAACAAGGTCAGATTTTTATTCAGTTCCATTCACCATTTAGTCAGCAAGGTCAGATTTTTGCATAATTTTTCATTCATCATGCAGATGATACCAATCATCAAGGCCAAGTGGCCAGAGGGTGCAAACAGGCATATATTTATACAACAGGATAATGCAAAGCCACATATCAAGATGGATGATCCAGATTTCATAAAAGCTGCCACATCAGATGGATTTAACATCCAGCTAATATGCCAACCATCAAACAGCCCTGACACAAATGTAAATGATCTTGGGTTCTTTAGATCTATTCAATCTATTAAAAAATGAGAAGCCAGCTAGTTGTGTAGAAGAATTGATCAGTAATGTGAAAACTGCATTTGATGAGTATGAACTAGCAAAATTGAACAATGTTTTCCTGAATTTACAAGGATGCTATCATGAGATTATTAAGGTGAAGGGCAACAACAACTACAAGATCCCTCATATTAATAAGGAGAGATTACAGAGGCTTGGCATTTTGCCAGAATGTCTTGAAGTGGATGACAAGCTTGTAGAAGAAAGCTTGGACTACCTTTTCTCACAAGAAACCAGTGAAGAAACAAGAATTGCAGCTAAAGAAATAAGTGAGGGAGTCCAGCAACTTTACTTATGGGAGTAGGTGTTATGTATTTCAGCTTTTTGCTAGAGTTTACAACCACAAACAACTATATGGGAGAATGTGTTTAGTTGTTTGGAATGTAAACTAGGGATTTTGTGTTGTTTTTAGTCTCAGCATTATCCAATGATAATCATTTTGCATCATTCACTACTATCCATGACTACTTTCAACCTCCTAAACCAGGACACAAAAGTCATAGTGTTGGCATCAAATAGACAGGAAAAGAGGGACAAGACAGGGACATGCAATACAGATCAGGTGTAGTATCATGTTCACATCATGTATGTAGGCAACACAGTGGCATCACCAGCCAAAATAAACCCCAATTCACCACATAGAAAGTAGATCAAGTGCAGTATCATGTTCACATCATGCATTCAGGCAACACAGTGGCATCACCAGCCAAAATAAACCACAAATCACCACGAAAAAGGTAGATCAAGTGCAGTATCATGTTCACATCATGCATTCAGGCAACACAGTGGCATCACCAGCCAAAATAAACCCCAATTCACCACATAGAAAGTAGATCAAGTGCAGTATCATGTTCACATCATGCATTCAGGCAACACAGTGGCATCACCAGCCAAAATAAACCACAAATCACCACGAAAAAGGTAGATCAAGTGCAGTATCATGTTCACATCATGTATTTAGGCAACACAGTGGCATCACCAGCCCAAAGAAGACATCAATTAACCACATAAACCTCAAATCACCACATTGGACAGTTATGAAGGCAACACACTGCCACCCAACCAGCTAAATAAAGTGTAGTATCATGTTCAATATCAAAACTAGGAACAAACAGCCCATAAAAGCCCATCAGAAATAAACCCAAATATTAGAACGAGATAACCTGGACTCAGAAGTTTCAACACACTAGGGACAAAAAGCCTTAGCATCCGCAGATACCAATCCTCGCGCATATACCATTCTCCTGCCCAGATCGATGGAGATTCGGAGGTCAGCTCAGTTTCAGGGACCATGGATTCATCTTCAGGCACCAAGGAATCACCCCAGGCCATGGAACTCGTTTCAGGCACCAAGGAATCATCCCAGGCCGGCGTCGAATCAGAGAGGGGACAGCAGCTCTCTGAGGTCGCGGCGGGGATTGACGATTCCGGCACCATCGACAGCGAATATGCAGCGTGAGGCGCCGCCAACTGTGACAGAGGAAAGCAGCTCTCCGAGCCCACGACCGGAAATATGGATTCCGGCACTTTCTCCGCCGAATCAGGGGAGAACTCCCATGAATAATCCGGTATTGGAGAGAAATGAGTGGCGATTGGGGTCGGAAAAGCAGAGAGATGGAGAGATGAATCTAGGTATTCAAGATTTTCATGGCCGATCGGTGAGCGTGAATTCTCCATCGAAGAGAATGAAATTGAGTGAAATAGGTGAAGACGGCAGAGAATGGGAGAGTAGGGTTTCAGTAAATTGGGGGAAATAAGGTGAAGACGGCGAAATGGAATGGGAGAGTAGGGTTTCAGTAAATTGGGGGAAATAATGTGAAGACGACAAATGAATGAGAGAGAGAATAGGGTTTGCAATAAATCTGGTAGGTAGGGCAATTGGGTTAATTAGTGGTTAATTATGTGTGTTAGGTAATTAACTTAAATATAGTGGTAGGTCCATAAGTGGCAATTCATGTAAATAAATTAAAGAGAGAAGGGTATGATGGTATAAAAAGCAAAACAATGCACTTCTTTGTGGACAAGAGAAAATGGGTAAGTAGTGCACTTTTTCGTGGACGGAGGGAGTATTTTCTAATGGAACAATTAATGATCTTCTTTTAGACTTAACATTATCGATCTATTATAAGTACTAGTCAATCTTGAGAATGTCAATGCCATAATACTTTGAACCAGGACATTGTGAAAATTGTACATAAAGAATCTATAGTTCTTTTTCTCACTAATACAAGTTTAGTTGACATAAAGAATCAAAACAATTAGCAGAAACAAATTATTTATTAGAGTAGGATCGCTTTATATATGTATATATAAAGTATATATAAATTTTATATGCGAACGTAAGAATGATCCCTCCGTCCCACCTGATTTGACCTATTTCTTTTGGGCACGGGGTTTAAGGAAAACAATTAAGAGTAAAAGGTATGTTTAGTAGAGTTTTTTAAGTGAAATAAAGTGGGTAGAATAGTGAATGACACAGAAATAAAGTAAAAAAATTAGGATGAAAGATGTAAAGTGGGTTGGTTTACAAATTAATTAAACTCTAATCATCTCCTAATTATTTCTAAAAAATGAATCAAGACAAGAATAGCGGGACAACCCAAAAAGGAATACATGTCAATAATAACGGGACAGAGAGAGTACATTTTAATGCATTTTTATCACATCGGAAATGCATATATTGCAAAAATGTAATTCATATTCAAATGCATAAACTGCAACAATTTAATGCATTAACATCATAATGCATATATCAATTACAATAATTTGATGCATTGTTAAATATGAGTCATTGATTTAAAAAGATCAAGGGTCCTCTGATTTATTCTCATTTCTCACTTAAGATAGCATTCTCATCCGATCCTCTTCACATATATTGTTCGAGCCATATACCGATCCTTAGGGGGCGTTTACTAAATAGAATATGATTGACTATTTTTATCTCATGATTTCTTCATTCCTAAATGTATAGTTCCAAATGTCAACAATGATCATATGCTATGAGATATCATTTAATTTAATCCTTAAAATGAACACTTGATTATCTTATATAATTTTTATAAATTCAGCTTGTCCCGCCTAGTAAACGCCCCTTAAGATATTATTCGTGCAATGGCACATATATAGACCATTCTACCACAAGTAAAGAGTGCAACGCACTATAGCCATTATTTTATACCAAAGTTAATTGTTAATGTATAACACCCATGCATGCACATACACCTTAACTTTCAGATTGGCAATAGTTATGAAAAAAAATTCTTAACTTTAAGTAATTTCTTCGATTAAAAAATTGTATATAGTCTGATTTAAAATGATGCAATATCTCTTCGTTTTTTCGTGAATTTCAGAACAATAAGAAAAACTTATAGCATTTAATTCACTAGAGAGAGTAGTGCATGGTTTAATAATTTCATGAAAACAATATCAATTCAACAATCATCAATAAACTTGCTACTACGAATTTCAAATCCATCCCCAAAATGCTAAATATCCAAATGCACTAAATGTAAGATTCACCTCTCGTTTGAATCTGAATAAAATAAGAACTATTTGTGTCATACTCCCTCCGTACAAGAAATGACTGTCACTTTTGTTACTTAAATTTGTCCACGAAATGGTTGCCACTTTTGCTACTCCACTCACATTAATTTTGGACCCTTAATTCACTCACAACAATACTCACTATAATTCACTACTACCTATCATTTTTTTAAAATCCGTGTCGTCTACAATACGGCAACCATTTCATGGACGGATGGAGTAGTTTATTATACTTTGCAGATCAAAAGTCTAAATATAGCAATATTATCTAGAAAGATAAATAAGTGATTAATGACATATTTGAATGTTACACAGGTTCCACTTGCATATATCAAATGATTGAATAGCGCATGTTCGATCAATTCATGATTAATTTAAGTCCAATATAATCCAGAACACGACACTTGCATGGCCTCTTTCTTAGTAGATGTTTTGGCAAGTTTCGTGCTACTTTTAACCTATGGCTCGTCTTATCATACAACTTTAAGTGTTCATAAAAGTGTCCAGTGCTATAAGGTGTGCATGCAAAATAAACGAAAATTGAATATCTGAACTGAACAAAATCAAATACTCTACAAAATTCACTTTGAATTTCGAATTTTTAATTCAGTACGAAAAAAAAAGCTAATTACTAGTTTTAGTATACACGAACCATTCGCCGAAATGACACCCTAATACTATATATCGTGTTTCTTTCAATCCCGACAGCTAGAATAATAGGTTGATTTATTTCCAGAGTTCGGACATAAGTTACTCTAACGCTAATTTTGAAGTTTATGAAATTGTGAACTCTATCTATGCATCCCACAATAAGTGACCAATATTCCTTAGTGGAATAGGAGTATTTCATAAGTAGTTATTTACCCAATATGAATATTCTTTTATCTAACAAAAAGATGGCTCCACCATTTTTTCTTTTTTTTCTTTTTATCCTTTAAACATCATCCTTCTATATACTCGTATCCAAAACTAGTGAATTATTATGGGACGGAGGGAGTATCAAGATTCAAAATTTATTCTAAAAACCTTCACTCAAAATTAAACTTTTGCTTTCAAACATTTTAGTAAAATATTCCGTTTATGAGAAAATATATATTAGTATTAGAATATCATTTCATTTAGGTATCAAAATTGGTAAAATGAAAGCATATATAGGGTACCAAATGCAATTTCAATTCTCTGAAAGAATCCCATGATTTGAAGGACCAGTGTTTTTTAGAGGTAATAGTGCAAAATAGCCCTTTTTCCAGCAAAAAATGTTAAAATATCACTCACATTTTAAAAGTTGTAGAATAGCCTTTTAGTTTATGAAATGACATAAATACCCTTAATGAGTATACAAGAAGGCTAACTTTAATTTGAATCATACAAGAAGACTAATTTCTTGTATGAATTTCCACCGGAAATTTCCGGCCAACAATTTCCGGCCAAAAAATTCCGACGAAAGTTTTCCGGCAAAAAAATCCGGCGAAAATTTGAATCATACACGAAGCCTAACTTCATGTATGCATCACACCATGAAAATTAATCTTCGTGTATACATCATACACGAAGACTAACATTCATGTATGCATCATACATGAAAATTTTCGCCGCCAAAAGTTTCAAATTAAAATCATACATGAAGATTAGTTTTCGTGTATACATCATACACGAAGAAAAAACATACACGAATACATATCTCATACAAGAAAAAAACGCACAGAAGAACGATCTCATACACGAATGCATAATCGTATACACGAATGCAGACACACATACATGAGCAATCTCATACAAGAAAAAAAATGCATACAAGAAGAAGACCGCCATTGTTGGAGAAGACCGTCGTCGCCGGAGAAGACGACCGACGGAAATTTTTCGTTCAAATTTAAATCATATATGAAGATTAGTTTTCGTGTATGCATCATACACGAAGAAAAAACATACACGAATGCATATCTCATACAAGAAAAAAACGCATAGAAGAACGATCTCATACACGAATGCATACACGTATACACGAATGCACACACACATACAAGAACAATCTCATACAAGAAAAAAAATACATACAAGAAGAAGACCGCCGTCGCCGGAGAAGACCGTCGTCGCCGGTGAAGACGACCGCCGGAAATTTTTCGCCGGAGAAGTCGACCGCCAGAAATTTTTCGTCGGAAATTCATACATAAAGTTTAGTCTTCGTGTATGATTCAAATTAATGTTAGCCTTCTTGTATACCTATAAGAGTAGAAAAGTCATAAAAGAAAACAAAAGGCTATTTGAACAACTTTTTTTCAAAGTGATAAAATTTATCTTTTCTTTTTAGAAATGGCTATTTTGACTTTGTGCTCTTTTTTGTAAGTCAAGATATGATCTATTGATTAGATGGCTCTGTTGATTTCATGATTTGAAACCGATTCTCCTCTTTATTATCATCTTTTTTTAGTTTTGAAACTTGAAACTGATGTACTTGTAACTCATATACTACTCTCTTCGTCAACCATATGATTGTTACATTGTGGACGACACGGGTTTTAAGAAATTGATGGATAATAGTGAATTGTAGTAAATAATGTAGTGAGTGAAATAAGGGTCACACTATAAATATGAGTAGAGTAGTGGGAAATATAAAGTTAAATATAATATATTATATGGTCCCTAACTTTATAGATGGAAGTGACAATCATATCGTGGACGGATCTAAATGACAAAAGTCACAACCATATCGTGGACAGAGAAAATATATGAAAACAATTAACAGTATATTTTATTTATTTATTTTTATCAATTTAGAGTACAAAATCACATAAATTGTGTTTCTTTGATTTTTTTTTTTTGACCTAACTAGGCTCATTTTATGTATATACTACTCCCCTTGACCCACAAGAATATCTTGGTTTCTTTTCTGTTTGTCCCATAAGAATGTGCATATTCCATTTATGGTAATAACTTCCTCAAAAAAAAAAAAATTACAGTGTGAGACTATTTCTCGTTACACTTTTTTAAGGATTTAATTGAAACTCGTGTTGTCCCAAACTATGCACATTCTTATGGGACGAAACAGAGGGAGTATTATTTTTCAAATTAAAAATAAGAACAAAACACATATAATTTGAAAAAAAAAATAATAAAACAATTTGAAAAGAAAAAAAAAAAAACCCTTGAATTCGCACATTGCTTAGGAATAATATTACAGAAATAAAACATGCATGGCGTATAACATGAAAATATGACAAAGAAATGAAACCCTATGTGGCAGCCCTAATTAATTTAGATGCAATTGAGAAATAAATAAGACTAACATAGAACATTCAGATTATATACCATGGACAAAACTGCTACGAGGAATCGATCAGTTAAATAATATTCCATTTAAATATTTAAGTTGTTGTCCAATAATTTCTTATCTTTACTAACTACTCCAATTAACAACATTCCTCTACACCAGACAAATTAGAAACAACGAAAAAATTCAAAAAGTTCGAAAAGAAAGCACACTCCTTGAATTAATTAATACTTCAGAATGCGGATATGCATGTGATGAGAGCTGAAAAAAGGTTGTTGAAAAACCTAAAAAAAATCCAAAAACTCTCACTCTCCTTCCCTTCCCTTCCCTTCCCTTCCCATCCACATTTTGTCAGTGTTTTGGGATTAATTTTGTTTCTCTCTCAGTTGCATTCATTAGTGGCATCAGATCAACACTACTTACTACTATCTTCACCCTCACTCACCAACCAACATAAACAAACAAACACACACACAAACACACAAAACAATATTTCCTGAAACGTCGTCGTTTTCTACCTCCGGCCCCAATTGAGTCCCTCCTCCTGATTCTGCAGCGACGACGACTCTCGACCTGCATCTCCACCGGTGGTGCCGCCGGTGACCGGGGCGCCGATGCAGGTGTAGTAGTTTCCACTTGGGGGTGCGCCGTAGCACGAATTGGACAGGGCGTGGCCAACGAAGTAGTCGTTGGGGGGCGGCGCCATTGGGTGCAGCTGCGGAGGAGGAGGAGGAGGAGGAGGGAAGGCGTACGGCACCGTTTGAGGCGGCGGCGGCTGAGGAGGTGGAGGAACGAGTGATGAAGTTGAGAACATTCTAGAAGGATACATGGATCTGAATGTATCGTCCATGTTGTTGGTTGCTTGATGATACCCTCCTTGCCCGCTGCTAATTATATCAAGCACGTCCCAACACAAACATTATCATTTATTCTAAATCATCACACACACACACACACACACACCGAGATCTTAATTTATTACTACATGTGGTGTGACTTAAATATGATCAAGTTTGAAAATGTGTTCTATCAATACTACCTTGAAACGTAACCTAAGGGAGGTGGAGGAGCTAAATCATTGCTGAAAACAAGCTGACGAGCCTTGTTCAATGTTTCTGTCTCCCTCTCTGAGACAAAATCAACAAACCATAAATAAATCAACTAATTAATTAACAATTCAAAAAAGAAGCTGTGGGAAACAAAATTGGCGGAGTGTTCTAGACCACCACATAACCAACTTCGCTAAAATTTATGTAACTTCAATTTTATTTTAATAAGTTTTTTTTTTTTTTTTACTAACGAATTGTTCAAGTTTGTCCAACTAAACTATAAACATGCAGTTTAAAAGAAAAAAGAAAAAAGAAATAAAAGAAGTAAAAGAAATTGCCTTGGCGGTGGCGGTTCATGTGCCCCCCAAGGGCTTGAGATTTGCAGAATTTGAGGGAACAAAACCTGCACTCATACACCTTCCCGGCTTCATCTTTTTCCTCCTCCTTTCCGCCGCTTTTCTTTTTCCTGTACCCGCCGCCGCCTGCACCAAATTCATTACCTATTTCAGCATCACATCTTTATACCTAACACTACATATATACTAGAATAATATTCCAACCCTAATTTCCCCCTTTCTCGATCACCCTTTGTTTTTCTTTCCTGCAGTCCCTGTCTTTTTATTTTCTAGGGTTTCTTTTGCCAAAACCCCACAAAATAAATTAATTTTCACCGAGAAATCTGCTGCAGATTGAAGCTGTTAATGCAGAATCTTGGGAATTAAACAAGGAAAATTTTATAAAATAAAAACTGCATAAAATGATCAATTTGAATTTAACAAAAATATTATACTATTGGCGAAAATCATAGTAACATACCAGCAGATGAAGAGCTGTCGCCGTAGGTCTGTTTACCGTCTCTAGTATAATCTTCAGGTAGATTATTGAGGTCTAATGAATTTGCTTCTGATCTCCTGAAACAAAAAAAAAAAACGACAAATTAATGAAAGATGGGGAGATCAGAGAGAGAGAATTAGAAAAAGGGGTGAAAGCTGAAAAGATTAATATTAAATGCAAGGGTTAAGATTGTGTGGGGTGAGGTCTACATACATGGAACCGACAGAGAAAGACAGCGGAAAAAAGAAAAAAATAAATAAATTGAGGTGGGTGAAATTAATCTTTGAGATGGAAAAGAAGTAGAGCTTGGGAAAATTATAAGACTTTGAGTTAGGGAAGAGCTGCTAGTTGAGTGATGGTGAAGAAAGTGGGCTTGAAAGATTTCTATCAGTTTCATCTGCCAGCAACATCTCTCTCTCTCTCTCTCTCTAGAATTGAAAGAACAATAAAGAGACAGAGGGTCTCGTGACTTTAAAAAGCAGAGAGAGAGAGAGAGAGAGAGAGAGAGTGAGGGTTTGGGGTGCGGGTGCAGGTGCATGGTAGTGTCATTTGGTTTGTCATGAGCGAGGGAGAGAGAAAATAAATGAGAGGGACGTTGCCTTATTCCATTGGCTCAGCTATAAGGTAGCTAGGTTTATTGCCCTACTCATAGTAGCCTGCAATGCATGCACAATGCCAAAACACAATAATAAACTCACAAAATATAGTACATATAACTATACCCGGTCCTTCAACTAGTTTCCACTACTATCATAAATTGTTAACAAATTAAGTAGCTAGTGAATAAAGTATCTTATTCTAGTGCATGGAGGAATTAGTAAACTCACAAATTCATAAAAGATCGATGAAATAATTCCCTTTATTACAAAGTTTCTTGCTATGAAATTTCAAAAAAATTAATGAAGAGTATATACATGTTTGATGGTATTGATCTCTATTTACGTCACAAATTGATTGGTACGATCTGTTCGTGCAATGAAGGATAATATTGTGCATTGTGCATAGGTTGCATGAACGAGCACACCCTTTATCGGCACGCTTCTCCCAAAAGAATTACACTTGAAAAGATCATGATTAGCTAAAAATTTAATGGCCTTGTTGTTTCTTAAGAAAAACAAAAATCGAGTGTAATTTATAAAAAAGAGAAACGTCATAGTGACACAAATTCAAGAAAAAAAAAAAAAAAAAAACAAGGCGTGTCCACCATGAAGGATGTATGTGCAGTTAGTAGGGGTGTTAATTGGTATGAATGAAAGAATTTATGTAAAGGGGATGGGCATGAAAATGTGAGGTGGTGTAGCAGAGAATGGCGCAATATACCTTAAGCAGCTTTGAAGACAAATTAAAAGGTATATTGTTGTGGAGATGGTTTTGCAGGCATGCTCCTATTTGTGCTAACGAAGAGCATGCTATTATCATTCATAACTAGATGGCCTATGTGCTTATATCGATCTATGCAGTACACTTGTACTACTATACATCTATTGAATTGTTTCTATCAATTTACTACTCGCAATCCCTAGACACCCATCTTATGTTAATTATTAGTATATTCTTCATTTCATTTATCACTAATCACTGATTCTTATACATATTCATCTTTTTCGCTACCTAGTACACACGAAATAATGATCTAAATTAAAAGTCTTAGGCTTTTAACATGTTTCCTCTTCAATTATTTGGCAAGTGGTATTGTTATCGAGTCACGATATTTAGTGACCAAGTACGACAATTTGATTAGAAAAAAATGGATTAATAAACTAATTACGATAGTTTGAACAAATTGCTCCTCATTAATTAATGCATCTATATATTAAAAAATTAATTATTACCAAATGTTTTGGTTTGTTTCTTTTGTCAAAAATCATGTTTCAAAATGACGCATTTCATTTACCGGAGACTATGTTTAGGAATTATATTTTGTGGGTCATGTGATAAGCTTAATTCTGTTCTCCAAAGAAATATTCGGGATTTTAGATAACATACATACAAATTCATACTCTTATTGCGTAGATTTAAAGTTGGAATAGTTATGATTTTTGGTGAATTAACCTTAAAAATTCTCTTAATCTTTAGGGAATATACTTTATTTAATTAATAGCTGTTTGATTTAAAGATTGAATTTTTTTTGGGCAAAATGGAGAAATTGTACTAGCTAGGATCCAGTTATATGAAATTACCCACTTCTTCAAGCTTAATGGGGATTTAATCTGTACATCAAGCCTGGACTGGAGTGCTAGGCAGCTGCAAATCTCATACCTTTCATCATTTACACTTTTGCTTATTTTTTTTTAACACTTAGATATCAGCCGCTACCGCTTCAAGATATTGTTGAATTTTATATGTCACATTAGGAGCTAGCTAGTATTTGGTTGGCGTGTTGGTTTGAGTGGACCGGATATTTTGTCTCATGATAATTAATCGATTAATCATATACCCAAAGTTATTATCTTGAAATAATTTTTGACTCTAAGTGCTCGTTTGGTTCAAATAGAGGAATGGAAAGGAAATGGAATCAAGTATAGGAGAGGGATAAAAACAATAACTATTACTTTTATTGGATGTTTGGTTCAACAAAATAAATGAATTAGTTGTAAGGGATTTCCTTTTCGGAGAGCAAAAGATTTTGTTACCACTCTAGTTTGGAAGGTAACAATATGAGGGATTGGATTTACCCTCAAGTAAGGGTAATTGTTAACCCACCACCCAAACCAAACAACAAGTAATGGATTCAATTAAGTGAATCCATTTCCATGCCTTAAAAATACCCAACCAAACATGGGTTAAATCTTACTCATACGAAGTCTTGGTCTTTCATGTGACACAACTAATTAATTTAGCATCAATTTAATCCGGAGCCATCTTTATTTATCTATTTTTTATCTAAGCCCTCGTTTGGTAGACTAGATATATCCAGATAAGATAAATTATCTTAATTTATCATGTGTTTGGTAGAGTAATAAATAATCTCACAAGCCCGTGCAAAAGACAAGGCCTAGTGGATATTCCCTGTTCCGCTTGGATAAATTATCCGCCCAAGTTGGCGAGATTATTTTATCTTTCTCAAACAGTGACGTGAATTTGGCCATAGATGCCCTTATTCCATCGTGAGCTCATTTTCCTTCCTCTTTCTCCTACTTCTATTTGAGTTCGGCGGCGCAGTGGAAGAGGTTAGGTGAGTGCGGTTGAGTGCGGCGAGCGAGTTCAGGTCGAGGAGGGGGCCGAAGATCGAGTTGTGGGCGAGATCGAGAGTTTGGAGGGACTTGGCAGCGGCGATGGACGGCGGGAGGCGGTCGGAGAAGGAGTTAACTCAGAGGATTAGGTTGCGGAGATTGGAGAGGGAGGAGAGGGAGGGAGGGATGGGGCCGTGGAAATCGTTCTCGCCAACGTTGAGTGTGATGAACTGAGTGAGTTGGGAGATGAGTGGGGTGATTGTGCCCGAGTAGCCCGACGTCGGCTGGCGGCGCACGTGACACCGCAGGTGAAGTGTGTGATGCATGGGACGGCACAGGGGTCGGCGGAGAAGTTCCAGGTGCCGAGGCAGGAGGCGGGAGGGATGGAGGCGGCGATGTCGGCGGGGAAGGTGGCGGAGAGAGAGGAGGAGACGGCGGCGATGAGGAGGAGAAGGCGGAGGAGATTAATTTGAAGAAATGAGAGGAAATGAGAGGAGGAGACAGCGGCGATGAAAATCTGAGAGTTCCCGATTAATTAATTATTAATTAATTAGAAAATGAGAGGAAATTAATTTGAAGAAAAGAGTTCCCATATATATATGATGACAATTTGGTAATTATCTTATTAGGTCAGGGGTACGGTGGAAAAGGGATAAGTTTATCTCAGATTTTATCTTACGTACCAAACGCGAATATTAGTTATCTCGATATTTTTTTATATATAACAAACATCCAACTTAGATTATTTATCTCAATAATTCAGATAACTTATCTTCCCATATCTTATCTTAACATATCCTACCTAGCCTACCAAACGGACCCTAAATGTGTAATCCGAGCACGATAATACTGTTTTTCATAGACAAGTTATATCTACAATTGTCATAAATAGATGTACTACTATATACAATAATCATGCTAGCTAAAGTGCCTCTAGAAAATACAATGATCAAGGAAATAAATATATTAATGATTGTATAAATTAGAACTTTTTAAATGCCTGAATATCCCTGGGAAAAGGACGTAGTGAAATGCCGATGCGTTATTTCATATACTTGTCATCTTACTAATAAATTCGAATTCCAATCGAGTTGAAGCTGTGATAAATTTGAACTTCAGTTTTCAAATTATTTCATGAACTGCTGGATTCGGTCAAACTCAGTATGATCAACCCGGCCCACTCACTTTTAGCCCCCCAAATCCGATTTCCTGGCCCACTCTTACAATTGCTTGGGCCAAAAAATATCGGATCCGATTCTGCTGCACCACTGTTCAATCAGGCTACACGCAACAGTATCCGTTTTATCAGCTAGCCTAATGAGTTGAAAATTAGTACTTGCGAGGAGTGTAATTGAGTCGAGTTCAATTTATTAAAATCCAAATTTGTTTGATTAGTTTATTAATCGAGATAATATAGTGAAATAGTCACAATGGGAATTAAAACCCAATATATAACTTACTTGTTTAAAATACACAAAGTATAGTCATTCTTTTGAATTTAGGACATGATTACCCTTATTAATGCGGATCTAACGGATCCTATACCAAACTCGCTCCGTTCACAATCTATCATCTAGATCTGTTCCACCCCTCTCTCCTTCTCTCTCTGCACATATCTCAAACCTCACATCTCACCCCTCTCTCTATATTTCTCTCTCTATGCAACCGTTGCCTGCTCCACAACTCAACCCTCCACTCCTTCATCTCTGCCACAGACTCCTCCGAAAAGTCTCCCGTACATGCGCCGCCAGTTCGTACAGCCTCATCGTCGTCCTCTCCGACCACCACGACAACACTACAAAAAAACACCAAAATACCGGCGAAAATACCGACGGCAAACATTCCGTCGGTAAAAAAGACAGGTCGACAAAATTGGCGAGATTTTCGCGACTGCATTACCGAGGGAATTTTCCGTCGGTAATTCTTGTAAATCCGTCGGCAATTTAAAAAATAAAAAAAATAGCAAAAAGATCACCGACGATATTTCCGTCGGTACTTACCGACGGCAAAATGTCGTCTGTAATTACCGACGGAAATGCCGTCAGTGATCTTTTTTTAACTTTTTTTTTTACTTTTTTTCGAATTACCGATTACCGACGGAAATGCCATCGGTGTTTCCGATTTCAGCGTCCCACATCGAAAATTTACAAGAAAAATGTCTTGTATATATTACCTGTTGTTGGCTAGCATTTGTGACCGAGCGTGCCGCACCCATGTGGCTCGTTTCATAAAAAAAAGGTTAAAAAATTAAAAAATTATCGACGGAAAATTTCGTCGGTAATAGGCATTTTCCGTCGGTATCACCGACAGAAAAATTCCGTCGGTGATTTTCCGACCTCACTGCCCGACAAAAATTCGTCTAAAATACCGACGGAAATTTGCCGTCAGTAATTTCATCACCGACAAGCATTTTACCGACGGAATGTTGTCATCGGTAATTCCGTCGGTAATAAAATTACCGACAGAATTCATGGGATTACCGACGGTAATTTCCGTCGGTGATTCAGGATTTTTTTGTAGTGCAACTCCCTCTTCTCACACCTCGTCGTACATTCCACTATCGCGAATGTGAAAGCACGAATTCTGAATTCATGTGAAAACATGAAATTCGCTTGTTACATTTTTGTTTGGTGGACAGTTCAATTTCGTGCAAAATATTTTTTTTTAATAGCTTTTATGTTTCTGTATTTGTGATTTATCTGAGGAAAGACCTAATTAAATATGAATGCTCGAATTCTGAATTCGTGTGGAAAATGGACATTCACTAGTTATTGCCTAGTGTGATAGAAACTTCAGAAAATACTTAATTAATTAGTTTTTCTGGATGAGTCAGTGGCAGCATATCCGAAGGTCTTGAAACCAAAATTTAACTCCATTTTTTCGATTGTGATTGCCATATTTATCATCTATGCAATTTTCTATTTCATATGCAGCATGCGTAATAATATGTTCGAGTTGGCCTGCGTAATGAAACTTCAAAAAATACTTAATTTCTCGTCTCGACATTCACACCAACATTAATCACTTAATTAATATTTTTGGTGAACAATTTAGAACGTGAAACATTATTTGGAGGCTTCAATACCAGATTTGTCATAAAAGTCTCACTTAAGAGATTTTAAACACCAGGTGTTTGCTGAAACGCCACAATAAAAATTAGAAGGATATCAATTCTTGCATTGTCTTGCATCATTTTGTACAACATTTTGTTTCATTTTATTTAATCTTCTGAGTAATTAGTATGTACTGGTCAAGTTATAAAGCTTGTAACCTTGTGAAGGATACCGATGATTCATAACAATGTTTATGAGTATAACGTAACTTGGTACTTTGACACTAATGACCATATTAGTTCCAAAATACCAACAGAAAATACAAAAAAAAAAAACTGCGTAACTTGGTACTTTGGCACTAATGACCATATTAGTGCCAAAGTACCAACAGAGTGCAAGAAAAAAAAACTACGTAACTTGGTACTTTGGCACTAATGACTATATTAATGCCAAAGTACCAACAAAAAGTACAAAAAAAAACTACGTAACTTGGTACTTTGACACTAATGACCATATTAGTGCCAAAGTACCAACAGAAAGCACAAAAAAAAATTATGTTACTTGGTACTTTGGCACCTGAAAGAACCAAAAAAAATACTAAGTAATTTGGTACTCCGTTTTTTATTTGCTTCTTCGTTTTTTTGTTTGCCGCTCTTCTTTGGTCAAGATTCGAGCGAGGGGAGCCGAAGGCCTCGGAGTGAGCGAAGAAATCTAAATCGTTGTCCGACGATTATCCTTATATTAGTAATCGGAGCGAAGGCGGAGCCGTAAAATCGGAGCCGAAGGCAGAGCGCAAAATCGGAGTACTATAACTTGTCAAGTATGTTTGGTACTTTGGCACTAATTGGCGCATCTTAGTGCCAAAATACCAACAGAATTCAAAATCTTGCCAAGTATGTTTGGTACTTTGACACTAATTGGTGCATTTTAGTGCTAAAGTACCAACAAAATTCAAAATCTTGCCAATTATGTTTGGTACTTTCGCACTAAGGTATGCCAATTAGTGTCAAAGTACCACCCATGAGTAGCCTATCATACATGAACAACATAACCCGACCCGCGCGCCTATCATACTTGGTACTTTGGCACTTTGGCACCAATTAGTGTCAAAAGTGCCCGACTTCTTGTACCCGAATCCGATCCGATCCGCACCCTTCATTAAGGATATTTTTGTTCCAAATTCAAAAAAATGGCTAAAATTTGTATTTTTTTAGAAAGTGACTACATATTAAATTTTTATCCTCAGGGTATTTCATAAGTTATCTCTTATTAATTTATTATTAAATTTTGTTCGATTCAATTGATTAAGCATATAAGTAGCTTATCCAAATGAGCTTACGACGAATAACATTTATAATATCACATTGAAATTAAAAGTCGTTTGTTTACCTTTGAACTAGTATTTAATACTCATGCATTGCACATGAATGAATACATTATAAATTTTTGCACATGAATAAATACATTATAAATTTATACATATTATATATTAAAGTATATTAACAGAAACTAAAAATTCATATATTTTTTCCTCAAAACTTCAACCTCAATAAAATTTACAATTACGACATATTGCGTCTTTAACATTACGGAATATTTACTTATGTATGATATTTTTAGTAGTTGCTACATTAACAGACTAATAGCTTCAATAACTCTTATGATTTATAACTCTTAAAATGACAAATTGTTAAAAAAATGATTGTGTATATACATAGTAAAATGCAAATTCTAGTCCTATAATATCATATAACTATATACATTTCCTCGATTAACTTATAGATACATGAATTTAGGTTCGTTTATTATTTATTTATTTTTTTGAACGAAAAATAAATTGAAGCACAATGTCAAAGTTTTTTTTTTTTTTTTAATAAACGCCAAGAAAGATTTTGAAGGCCCTTAAAAACGCTGTTTAATAAAATGTGCTCAAATTGAAACAAACATATATTTAACTTTTATCATATAAAAGTGACTAATTTCAATAAAATTAACAAATGACATTTTAGTAGATATTAACATATTATGAAATACATCTTTATACATGACATTTTAGTAGATATTAACATTAACAGACTAATAGCTTCAATATCATTTATAATTTGTAACTCTTTGAGATGACAAATTTTACAAAGTGATAGTGTATGTTAACAATAAAAATGCAAATTTGTGCTTCTACTAATCATAATCTCCACATTTGGCTCTATTTATATATACAATAAAGTTATTGGGTCACACGGTAGCCAATCATACACGTAAAAAGAAGGAAAGTTGACTATAAAAATGGAATAATCACATTTCCCCTTAGGGTTTATGCTTCTCCAATTAGGGTATATTTTCATTTTCAAAACCTACATTACCATGTCCAAATAGCACTATCTTTACATATGTCTATATATATATATATATATATATATATATAGTTGAAGATTAAGATTCTTTTCTTCAATTTGTGTGTTTCTGGTTTAGACATATATATATTTTATTTTATATTTAAATTAATTTTTATATTTTGTTAATTGAAACTGTGGCATGAAAATCAAATATTTGGCTTGTTTAAGCTAAAAATACTCCGAGCTAATCATGTTGGATAATAACTCAAACCTTAAGAGCATCCACAACGGCACCAACCAATTTGGTGCCGTTGAAAATTAGAGCTCTGCCAATGACCTCTCCGATTTCCACAACGACGCCAGTGGCAAGGCCGTTGGCACTCTTCCTTAATTCTCTCATTATGACGTCGTCATCTCAGCTCTCTCTCCCTCCTCTCATTCCTCCTGGAGCACCAAAATGGCGCAACTCCGCCAGCGAGGGCCACCAGCCAACTAGCAGCAACGGCTAAGCCCTCCAATATACAGGCGCCCACAGTGAGCGCCAGCAAAAAAAAGGCGCCGTTGTAGATGCTCTAACAATCAATAAGTAATAACCAATGATGTTTAATTTTTGTACCTAATAAACAAAAATAAAATAAAAATAAGAAAGAGAAAATAATAAAGCTATAAATAAAGTCACTACTTCATTAAAAACTCAGCAATTTTTTTTAAACAACCAAAACTTAGCAATTTTTGAATATTCAGGGTTAGAGCACTCACAGCGAGGCGTCGTTCGCCGGGATCGATCCCCCCCTCCCTTCCTTCGACCCCGATGAGTTGATCCCACTGTGGTGTCTTCGACACCACGGGGTCAATGAGGGGGAACGAAGGCGGTGTCGATCTTTAGACACCCCTCTTGACTGCTGCACCTTGGGGATACGTGGCGTGTTCCCATTCATCCTACCCATTTTTTTTTTTACTTTTTTTGAAAATAATAATAAAATAAAATTTATTCATTCTATCAATGATTATAGACTCTGGGTCTTACGCAACTCTACTAATCATTAAAATCACTCTTTTCGATAATAAATTCGGGTATAACAAGACGCTTGTTGTGGATGCTCCTAATAACTAACTCACCCCAATGTGTACGTGTGTGTGTGTGAGAGAGAGATGGTATTTGGCGGATTCCCTATCCGAAATTCGCAACAAATCGCACAAAGAGTCACACTTTATCATTATCTTGTTGCCATGGCTACCTCTTTACTCTCCCTCTCCTCGCCTACCCCTTCCACTGCAACTCCTCATCTTCGTCTATTATCTTCTCATTTCAAGGTATTATGTCCTCCCTCACATTGCAAATACCTAAATTCTTTTCTCTCTCTTCGCATGTTGTAATTGTGTGTTTGTTGAATGAACAGGGCAATGTAAGAACTCTGAGGGCAACCCCATCACCGTTTCCGTCCATAAACCTCTGCCACCACAAAGGTAAGCTGCGGCAGCCGCTTCTTGTTCAGAATTCCGCGGCGTCTGTTGTCCAAGAATCTTCTGGAAGCGTCCAGACTGCTCGATTTCGGCTGGATAACTTGGGCCCCCAGCCAGGGTCGCGGAAGAAGGCGAAGAGAAAGGGGAGAGGGCACGCCGCCGGTCAGGGCGGAAGCTGCGGGTTTGGAATGAGGGGTCAGAAATCGAGGTCCGGTCCCGGCGTCAGGAGGGGATTTGAGGGCGGACAGATGCCGCTCTATCGGAGACTTCCCAAATTGAGGGGAATTGCCGGAGGTAGTTGATTTTCTTTTTTCCCTGTTTCACCTTCAATTTTTTTGTTTCTAATGCTTTCTCTACGTGGTTAGTTTACAAGGTTTAAGTCTACTCTTGTAGATTAAGAGTATTTAGTTCGTATCTAGTTTGGATTAGTTGCATATGTTATCTATGCCGCATTGCTTACTTTTGTTTCGTTCTGGGACAAATAGTGTTGGTCATTATCTTCTTGCTATTGTGATAGGTTTTAAAAGGGGGTTCTTTATCGTTACGAGTTGATTGCTTTGAGTTTAGGATAGTGAAAAACCGAAACAGAATGCAGAAGAAAAATGCGTAGAGGCAGAAAAGTTATATAGTGATTGTTATTATTATTTAGAAAGTGGATCGTATATTGTATGCTTTAGAATCGAAAATTTTGTATATTTCTATAGAATCAAAAACCTTCAGGCTTAGAATAAGTAACTACCTGTTTCTCTCTCTCTCTCCCTTTCTTTTTAAGGTAAATCGAAGTTCTATTTTCTTGAGTCCAGTCTTTAGATTGAGTTCTAGATAATACGCCATCTTTTCTTTTTAGTTAGACAATGTAGTGTATTGAGCTTTACACCGATAGGGTTTTCTTTTGCCATTGAGTTCTTTGATATGTTTTTGAATGATTTTTCTGTGGCCCTATTTTGTTTTGCATCAATTTTTAGATTAAGTAACTACAATATTTATTCTACTTGAGGGAAGTTGGTTGCTTGGTTTTAACTAAATTCAGCTACTTCAGCATGTTCTAATCCCAGAATATATGGCTTCCATGAATTTAACTTTGTCAGACACTACTAGTCATCCATTGGCCTTTCAATTCCAGCATACATCTGTTTGTGATGTTAGAAGCTTCATATATGATGATCAATAGCAATGCATACGATCAGTTCTTTTATGTAAGCATTTTCTTGTCTGTACTATGAGCTCAGCTAATGCCTAATAGCAAGTGAAGAAAGATTCATTGACTACCTCGGTACCTCCCTCTTTACTATCTGAATGCATTATCACTGTAAAATTTCTGTGAACTTTCCAGCATGAAGGATCCATCGACTAGTCTCAGGCTCTCACTTTGGCAGACCTGTAGTCTGGATTAATTTGTTCAAAACGTAATTGTGTAGATATTTATTTGAGCCCATTATATATTTGAGTCGTGCTAATACTGATGTGGTTGACTTTTGTATATTTAGGCATGCGCGCTGGATTACCAAAGTACGTCCCTGTGAACTTGAAAGATATTGCAGATGCTGGATTCCAAGAAGGCGAAGAAGTTTCCTTGGAGTCCTTGAAAAACAAAGGTCTGATTAACCCATCAGGAAGGGAAAGAAGACTTCCTCTAAAGGTAACTGTTAGATTAGATGCTAAATGTTCTGTACATTTTGTGCTTAATTAGGCCCACTTGATTTAGATTCTGTTATATCATATTGTCACCGACCTAGTGCTTCCCTTCATCGGGTGAACATGAAGTTGCTCCACACTAAAAAAGAAAAGCCTTTCCTAATAGTTCAAGGTTCTACCAGCCTAACGCGAGTGAAAAATATGAGAATTTTTTTCCTTTGATTTCACATTTTTTAAATTGGTTCTCTGTCTCGATTTTTGAGTTGACTGGATGTTTGTTCTCATGTTGATGTCTGTCTCAGAGGAGCACAGTTATATGTTTAGAATAATGTGTGCACTTGAAACTTATAGGATACTTGATCTGTCATAATTAGCTCAAATGCCGGTGTAACGTGTGACTTTATTAACTTGGATTTTGGCTATACACAACATGTGTGCTGCTGCCTTGGTATCATATATTGGTTCGAACAATGTAAATGATAAACGTAATGAATTTGCTTTTACTTTTAGCTTTCTTGTTTATCTTCTTAGTGATATAAGTTGGGGAAATGATACTTCATCAACAAATAGAAACTCACTTGTAAATATTCATATGGTGAAATATCGGTTTTAATTTTGATGTCATTTGAACCTTTGGAAATTGTTAAGCTCCATGATAGCTTCTGAGGTAACTCTTGTTTCAGATCTTAGGCGATGGAGAATTGAGTGTAAAACTCGAGTTCAAGGCCCGAGCCTTTTCAGCATCAGCAAAAGAGAAGATTGAGGCAGCCGGGTGTTCATTAACCGTTCTTCCTGGCCGGAAGAAATGGGTGAAGCCATCTGTGACCAAGAACCTTGCTCGAGCTGAAGAATATTTCGCCAAGAAACGGGCTTCGGCTGAGTGGACTGAGCCGTCTTCTTCCTGAGCCTCAGTTTCCCAGCAACATAAGATATGTAAAGCAAATATTCATTTTGTATCTTAAACCTTAAAATGTTACTTTTGTAGGGGCTTTTTTTTGCATTGAAACCCAATCGAGTATTTGTTAAATCCTAATTTTTGAAACCTTCTGATTGAAAGTATTTGGTGTATTGCAGCAACCTTCAGTTTGAGATTAAAAATGTAGTATACTTCTTATTTCTTTTCTTTTGTTCTTAGTTTTTTTTTTTTTTTTTTTTTTTTTGTTGTTGTTAGACCGGCATGATATTTCTTAAAATAAAGTTGTGGTGCCTAACTTTGACCGCAACCTCGCTCCTCAAAACCCAAACTAAGAAGGCAAGATCGTGTCGACCCGGTCAAATCGTTGATTTTGACTTTTGTTTTTTATTTTTTTTTACGGTAAGATGATGTGCACCACAACGTGTAGTGCGATGCACTATTAAGTGTATTGAGATGCATCATTTTTAAATTTTATTAATATTTTTCACTATTTCTTTGAAATGCACCAACATACATTTTGAGATGCACTACACTGTGTAATGAGACGCACCACTATGCATTTTGAGATGCACCACATGATGTATATAGATGCAGCATCATGTATAATGAGATGCACCACCATGTGTACTGAGATGCATCACAATGTGATAAATGTATCACGCCGTATAATGAGATGCACCACAACGTGAAATGAGATACACCACATGGTAAAACTTATGCGGACCCAAGCATATCTGTTACACTGAGCTGTGGTATTATTTAACCAACTGTATATTTCAAGAAATAAGAAAGCCGTATGATTAATGAATTTTTTGGCAACTAATTAAAGTTCCCCGCGAACTGTGACGCATCCCGTGTGTGCACCAAAGATAGCGCTTGCGGGTTCCTACGATGTAAAAAAAAAAAAAAAAGGACATGAAAGTTGATTTTCGGCAATTCAATGTGTATCAATGAATGCAATAGCCTCTATAATAATTTTATTATACTAGTATAACGTACTATTAAATTTCAACACTAAAATTATTCAAACAACTCTCGAGTTCCAGAACAATTTGTGCTCCTAGGGTTGATTCAGTATTTCCGAAAGAGGATTTCCTTAATTCTTATTAAATATAAAGAAATTCTGTTTTATAATCAATATTAGTATGGGTCCACTTAATACTATTTCAACCATATACCATCCATTTTCAATTGTTTACAAATTTTTTAAGCATAAATTCTTTACAATTTTAAGAGACCAGGGGAAAATAAATAGTACTCCACATATCTGTAGCTAATTATATTGATTCTGTCTAGTCTAATTCATTTATTTATTTTGTGACAACATAGTGAAAGTATAATGGAGCAAACTAGTTCCCTTGGGGGATGACCTAGTCGTAGAGTTAGTTGTCTGAGACTAAGAGGTCAAAAGTTTAATCTTCACTAACCTCTCTATAAGTCGAATATGTCATACTTATACTTGGAAGATGTGATTTACAAGCTAATGCACAAGGACATGAATTTATTAGTGCATACCAAAGGCCGTAGTTGCGGATTCTCAAGAATTCAAAAATAAATTGAGCAAACTGGGTTACAAGATATTTTAGTTGTACTTCATGCGTGTGAGTTCACACAATCACAAATTTTGTATAGTACCATCATATTTTAGTTTAGATAAATTAATCAATGTGTTATTCCAATCTATACCAGATCATGTCATGTGACGTTAAAATTAGAGGAAATGTTGTCAAATAATACTTTTTCTAAACAAAAAATGTAAAATGTCGCTTTGAGTGTTTTTGTTTTAAAATAAGACTTTGAATTTTGAAATGTCTATTATACTCTTAAGGAGTATATAAGAAGACTAACTTTTATTTGAATCATATACGAAGACTAATTTCTTGTATGAATTTCTGACGAAATTGTCCGGCGAAAAATTTCCAGCGAAAATTTTATGACCATCAATTTCGGCGAAAATTTGAATCATACACGAACCCTAACTTCATGTATGCATCATATATGCATTATACATGAAGACTAACATTCATGAATGCATCATACACGGAAAATTCTAGCGAAAATTTCCGGCGAAAATTCGAATTATACACGAAGCCTAACTTCATGTATGCATCATACACGAAGATTAATATTTATGTATGCATCATACACGAAGATTGACTTTCATGTATGCATCATACACGAAAATTTTTGCCTCTAAAAATTTCAAATTTGTATCATACATGAAGATTAGTTTTCAATTTTTCATGTATGATACATACACGAAGATAAGTTTTCATGTATGATGCATACATGAAATTATGTTTCGTATATGATTCAAATTTTCACCGGAAATTTTTTGCCGGCGATCGCACCACCGCGCCATTATCGGCGTCGGAAAATTTTACCATCGGAGATTCATAAAAGAAGTTAATCTTCGTGTATGATACAAATTAATTGTAGCCTTCTTGTATACATGAATGACATAAAAGTCCTCAACAAACTCAAAAGGTGAGTTTGAATTGTTTTTTTTTTTTTCAAAATGACATAATTAATTTTTTATGTTTGATAATGACTATTTCGAAATTTCACTCTTAAAATTATTGAGGTGGCAATTAATGACTTAATGTAACATGTTTGCATTTGAAATAGTCATGTTAGTATTTTTAAGCCCCGTTTGATTGCTTAGTGCATGTTTGGTACCCTAGTTAGGATATGCAAAGATAAATAATCTTAAGATAGTTTATCTTGGTTTGTTAGATAATTAAACTATCATGGCTGTTTGATAAGCTATATAAAAATTTCAGATTAAAAATTTTATTGTTTGGTATGTTATTTTAAATTTAAGATTAATTTTGAAAGTTCCATATGTACACCTAATCTAATAAAAAAATAACAAATCAGACCTAGTATATACGAAAGAGTGAAGAGTTTTTATTTATATCTCTGTTTAAATCAAATTCTTCGCCGGCAGCCCCTTCTTCTTCCCACCGCCACCGACATTGCCATTCTTGGCATTCTCCATCTCCCCCTTACTAACACCACTATTCTCCAAGAAGTGATAATCGGAATCATAGTTGAGATTGGAACCATCAATACTCAAATTCTCCAAATCATCCCCGCTACTACTTAATTTCCTCTTTCTCTGATCATACTCATCATCATCATCTGATCCTCCAAACTAATCTGATTCCTCTCTAAGCTCAAGCATCCCAAATTACTCCCAAGATTCTTCCTAAGCGCACCCCTCTTTTGAAAGAGGGTTGGTTGAGACCCCCCATTGATCCAAAATTATGATCAAGCGGCTTAAGAATCTTGGATCGGTTGAACGAAGAAGAATTCCTCACCGTCGCCCTCCCCAACGAGCAACTCTCCTCCGCCGCCGCCAACACCTCTATATAAACGCAATCCAATTCTCCTATTTTTTTTTTTTTTCAAATTCTCTCTCAGTATCGCTGATTTGTGCTCAACCACTATCCAAATCGTGAATTTCTCACCAAATTTAATCTGCTCCATCCTTGTGATTCTTCCCTCCCTCTGCATCCAATCCGTTCTCTCCGACTCCGGCACCGTCGGCATCAACTACGACGGCATCACCAACAATATGAGATAAATAAAGATTGAATCATGTATAGTACTGTATTAACATACTTCATCTGTCTTACAATATATGTCTCATATTCTTTTTTGGATTGTTATTACTTAAGTGTCTCATTTTTTTTATAAAAATCACCTTGTCTCACATAAATATTGATCTTCACTACTTTATATTTTTTAATTCTTTAAATCACCATTCTCCTTAATTCTCCTAGCGAAAAAAAAAAAATAAAACATTTATCATGAGATGGAGGGAATATTAAGAGCATAATACTTTTCATATCATTCATTTTATTACCATGTCAACACAATAATTATCTTATTAAGAATTTAATAATTTTGTAGTTTTTGGTAATTTTTATAGTCATTTATCTTATACTCCATATTAGGGTTGTAAACGAATCAAATCGGAGCGAATATCTATATATTCGATTCGATTCGGAAAAAAATTTGCATATTCAATTCGATATTCGATTCGATTTCGAATATTTTTTTGCTTCGTATTCGATTCGTTAAGATATTCGCAAATATTCGGTTCGATTCGAATATTCGATTCGATTTTTTTCTAGTGTATTATAAACATTCGATTCAATTCGATTCGATTCGATTCGAAATTTCCCAAATTTGGCACTATTCGATTCGATTCGAATATATTTGATTCGAATATATTCGAATTCATAATATTTAAACCAATATTTTACCTAATAAACATAATAAATATACTCACAAGTCACAAGGTTGTTCAGCATAAACAAGTCCACAACGATCAAATAAGTCCACAACAATCAAATGCATAAATGAAAATAAGTTTGTCATCAAGTTTATCAAACAACACTTCACTAAACTAATTTGCAAATGGCAACATCCAATCTTCCACAGTTCCACCAAATTTGCAAATTAAATAGTTTGCAACGTGACATAGTAAGGCACTTCTTCTTCCTAAACAAGAATTAATAAAAGTGGATTAGAAATCAATTTTATAAAGACATGTATATCTATATATCAAATAAATCAAATAAATCAAATAAATTAAAGAAATAAATAGAACTTACATGTGTCACAAGGGGCTTCTTGATCCCATGAAGCCGGCGAACCCAATCTGCTCCACAAATCAAAGCTTCTACAACATCGGAACTCAACCTTGAACGATAAGGATCTAATACCCAAGTTCTTGCACTAAATGTAGCCTCCGACGCCACTGTACTAATGGGAATAGCCAAAACATCACGAGCTAACTTGGATAAGATATTAAACTTAAACTCTTGAGATTTCCACCAAGCTAAGGCATCAAACTCAGTGGCTACACTTGCATCCCCATCTTGACATCGAAAAAACCCCTCCTCTAGGTAAATGTCTAGTTCTGAATTATCCATAGAACCATGCACCTCAACAGTGTTCAAATAATCATCAAACATAGACATACCAGAAGGCACTAGTTTGCCTTTCGATGAGGAGTTTGCAGATGAAGAAGAACATTTTTCTATAGTGGTAGTCTTTCGAGCCCTTGAATTATCAATTTCAACATACTCAAAGTACAAGCTATGTAATGCATCTCGAACCTTCATCAAATTTGCACGTGCATCACTCTCACTGTATATTTTACTAAATGAAAACTCAACCAACCTCATTTTGAACCTAGGGTCAAGTATTGCTCCAATGGCCATCAAAAGATTGCAACTTCCCCAATTTTTATCAAATTTTTGCTTCATCTTTTTCATCATCACTCTAATAAACTCATTAGAATGGTTTTCATTTTCATTCAATACATGCTTGACTCTCCAAATAACAACACGATAAACATTAGAGGTAGGATAATCAGTACCAGAAATGACATGGGTAGCTTCATAAAAGACCTCTAAAATATCAATAACATCCTTCACTTTCTTCCAATCATCAATACTAGGACAATACTCATATAAAGGCTCTCTCTGTTGAAATATAGGGAATGCATTTTTAACTCTGAAAGCATCAACTAGCATCTCGTAAGTAGAATTCCAACGAGTTGGACAATCAATGATCAATGTTTTCACTGAAATGCCTAGATGATGCACGACATCAGAAAACTTTCTCAACCTAGACTCTGATTGGTTAATAAAATACACACTGTTTTTGTCATCTTCAATGATCGTTTTTATCTCAGAAAAACCATCTTGAACAACAAGATTCAATATGTGTGCAGTACACCGAACATGAAACAACCGACCTTCCAATGGCAACTTACGGCTATTTGAGAATGTTTCTTTAGCAATTCGAATTTCCACATCATTGTTCGATGCATTGTCCACGGAGATAGTGAAGACTTTGTGCTCTATCCCCCAATCTTTTGTGCACTTTATGAGCCCATCATAGATATTAACACCTGAAGAATGTTAGTAACAGATTAGTAAACATATGTATATGTCAGTAACAAATTAGTATCAATTAGATTAAATGTAAGAGAATTTTAAGTAAATATATATATACAAATTGCAACTTACCAGAATGCGGAGGAGGGAGATGTATGAAGCTAAGAAGTCGCTTCTGAAGCTGCCATTGTGAATCAAAAAAGTGTCCAGTGACAAACATATAAGAAATCTTTTGAACCTTCGACTTCCAAATGTCTGTGGTTAATGAAATCTTATTGATGTCTTTCAACACCAATTGCAACTTTTTCTTTTCTATTTCATAAACATTCATGACATCTTTATTTGCCGCGACATGAGAAATCTTCTCAAATTATGGTTGGTTGATACTCATCATAAAAGTAAAACCATCATTTTCCACAACATTAAATGGGTGCTCGTTCATCAAAATCCAATGAGCAATGGCTTTCCTTTGCTTCGTATGATCATATCTCCCGTCTGACATAGGCTTCAACTCCAACTTCGATTTGGCAGGCTGAAATTGCAACTTCTTTTGTTTCTCATTGTGCATTTTTTTTTGCAAACACCTCCTCAAGTGATTCCAAAGATGAGTTGTTGTGCTACTCGGTAACTTTACAAGAAAAGTCTTGTAATGCATGCATTGATATTTTTCTACTCCATTTACAGTGACATCAATGAAATCCTCATATGCTTTTGAACTCTTTTTTCTCTTTTTCCTTGCAAATTGACCATTTTCTTCCTCTCCATCCCCATCTTTGTCGTCTTCTACATCAATATCTTCTTTATCTTTCTCTCCATCAACGTTTTCCTCTTCCTCTTCAGCTTGTAGGTCATCATCACCACCTTGATCTCTAATATTTTCATCTCCGGCATAAATAATTTCCACAGTACATATCTGCACCTATCATCACAATTTTCAAGTGTTTAATTAAATCATAACAGGTTAAACTATATCTCTATATTCCAAATAACCACAATACTTGATTAGATAACTAATATATATATATATATAATACTTACCCCTGATTTTTCTCTCTAATCTCATCCTCTTGATTTGTTCCATTTTTAAATTTGAGTCATCCATATCCTGCTGAATAAATCTGCACAAGATAAGGTAAAAAAAAAAGAAGCAAAAATCAACCCAAAACTGCAAAATAATCTGCACAAAATTTTTATTTTTATAACTTGTGCAAGGATAAAGATCATTTAAAGATATATAGGTTGGTTCTTCATGGAAAGAAAAGTAATATATCAAACATCGATTAATCCCTCTTTCGCAGTTTCCTCTCCGCCACTCACCAAAATCTCATGTCCCTCGTGAATGCATTCTGTTTCATTAAAGTCCTCAACCAAATTCCTAATTTCCTACCATCATCATTTTCTAATGACGAATCAATTTCGCTCTCTTTCACCGAAAAAGTCTCTTCTTTATCAATAAAAGCGCTGACGCAACTCTTCCCAGATGAAAATCGAGTTCATTTTCATATGGTTATTATGAAACGAATGAAGCTGCCATTGTTATTCTTTATATGCTTATTAGATTTATTATCTAAATGTATCATTTATTAACTACTAATTGTAGACAAATTCCATCTCTAAATCTAGTAAACTACTACTTAATCAATTAATTGATTTAGGTTTACCTTAATTCGTGATGGCGGACGGCGACCGGAGATACGACGACGACGGGATTGAAAGCCTTCTCCTGCTCGTGCTCACGCTGTGACTCGTGATGAATGCACCGGCACTGTTGGTTTCTCAAGCGTGCCGTCACCGCGTGTGAGAAGAGAGGGAGAGAGGCGGCCGGAGGCGGCGGGTAGGGTTGGAGAGTGAGTTGGGTGGCTGGGACTTGGGAGTTGGGAGAGTGGATACTGGATGCGGGGCGGCTACGGTAGAGGTAGGGTTTGGGAACAATGGGAAGGAAATCAAATGAATGCAAAAAATGTAAAATATATATATATATATATATAATAAATAAATAAATAAATAAATATATATATATATATTAATATAAATCGAATCGAATATTTTCGAATATCGAATTGAATACCATGATTTTGAATTCGTATTTGAAAACTAATCGAATCGGAAAAAATATTTGTATTCGTATTCGAATCACATATTTTCGAATTCGAATATCAAATACTTGAATCGAATATCGAACCGAACAAAAATATTTGATTTGTTTGCAACCCTACTCCATATCATGTTTTAAACTTCTAAACGTACAAGTTGTTTGAGGTTTGTGCCTGTACTTTTTCTTATAACAGTAAGATGCAAATGGGGTGAACAACTGTTCCACACCAAATTTTATCTCCATTTTTCACGTTTCTTTACCTACTTTTTTCCCCCAACTTCCCTTTAGATATGAAATTAATTTTGAAGATCCAAAATAATTTCTCTAGTTACCTTGCCAAAGACCCAAAAGTATTAATATTAGGATTTATCATATACATATATTTTTAAATTGTGTATGACAAAACTAAGACAGTGATTGAGCAAAATATAAACTACTAACACTTTTTGGGATTACACGATATATATATATATATATATATATATATATATATATATATTATCATATAAATTACTACACCATCATATAGCTGAGAACTCTATACCACCACAAGGTAAAGACCACTACACTACCAAACAAGATAGAAATATACACTACATGTTTCTCTGTTATCTTGAAGTGTTCGTTGCATGGTGTGATCGGTGCCATGATGGAAGACGTCTTGTCTTGTCTCCTATCTTAGTTGTTTCTTTTATAGTCTTAGTTGATTGTTTTAGCATATTGAGATGTTTGATATATTTAGACTGATTGGTCATATACAATGTAATTTCTTTTGGTTATATATTGCAATTTATTTACCGGAAGAAAAGGATAGGAATATACTAAATCGCATGCAAATAGAAATACTGAGGCCAAATTGTATAAAAATTCATCACCTTTTTTCAAATTTTGGTTTATTTCATGACCTTTTAATTTTTCGCTAAAATACCTCACCTTACGATTTTTTGCAATCTTCGGTTCCGGTCAACTTTCCGGTCAGATTTTTTGTTGACGTGGCGTATTTTCTTATGTGGCGCTGAAGTGGCATAAAATAAACTTAAAAAAAAAGGTGGCATACAAATAAACTTAAAAAAAAAGTGGCATAAAATCTCCAAGCCGTCAAGTCTTAATTGAGGAATTACTTTCACAAAAAAAAAGGTGGTTAACGTAAATATATATAGCTCATTCAAGGAATATCTTTCACAGAATCTCCAGCTCTCCAAGCCCTAATCCCGTTTCTCTTGTAGCTAATCGATGAAGTGGGTGGGTGGTTAAACACTAGAAAGTTACTCGAATCTGGTATTAGGGATAATTTATTGTTGATTTCTTGTCGTGGCTTCTTTATCTTCTTGCGCGCGAGTAGTGGAGGTGGTCCCAGAAGTTGCAATCGAAGCACAAGATTGCAGGAGTTATGGGGAACAGGTAGGTCTTAAAATATCATTAGAATATGTATTATTGAAGTACTTTTTTTGCTTTTCTGTATTTGTGTGAAAAAACATTTGTTTTTTGAAAAGTGGATTTAGGGCTTCGTATGTGTGCAAAAAATTCTGGATTAGTGAAATATTGTTTAGGGCATCATTGAAATTTAGGATTTTTTCTTTCTTATGTCATCGATTGCTTGCTGATTCATGCTATTTTTTTTAATTGTAGCGACTTATTTCATGTTTATGTTCATCATGGTGGTAATTTTGTTCATGATAAGCATGAAGTGTATGTTGGGGGTGAATGCGAGGGACCATTTGATTTGGATCAAGACAGATTTGACTACTTTGATGCAATTGATTTAGTTGAGAAATTAGGATATGTGACTTGGTTAAATTTGTGGTATAGAATTCCTAATTCTGACTCATACAGATTATTGAAAAGTGATAAAGAGGTTATGACAATGTTGTCATTTCTAAGGCCAGAAATTAAGGATTTACACCTATATGTTGAGGGTGGGAAAATATGTGAAGGTCTTAAGGTTGATACTGTTGTGAAGGAGGGTGAGAATGTTTCTAAGGAGTGTGGGTTTGTGGATAGTGGCAAGGATGGCCAGAATGATGATTTTTTTTAGTTTGATTTTGATAAGAATGATGATTTTGTTGAGAATGTTGTTACTGACTTGAATGCTGAAAATAGTGACGACTCAGACTACTACCCTTGTGATGGTGAGTCTTCTGATGACAGCTTAGATGATAGTGAGCTAGCATCTGATGATGAAGAATATGTTCAAGCTAGGCAGATGGTTAGAACTGGAGAGAATATATTTGATTTAGTTGATCAGGAGAGGAAGAGAGGGTTGGGGTTTAATGAAGTTTTTGAAATTGTTGAATCTGAATATGAAAGTTCTGATGGTGAAGTATGCTCAGATTCAACTGATGAGGAGATGGAGGGTAAAAGAAATAGGAAGTTTAAGTCAAGCTATGATCCAAGGACTAAACCAGAAGACCTTCAGATTAAACTTTGGATGAGATTTGAAGATGGCTTTCAGTGTAGAAAAGCTTTGAAAGATAATGCCATAACAAATAATCTTTATATCAAATTTGAGAAAGTCTCCAAGGTTATGTGTCAGGCCAAATGCAAACCACCCTGTAATTGGAAATTGTATGCTTCTCTAGTGCAAGCTGATGACTATTTTTGTGTGAAGACATACTATCCCACTCACACTTGCACCAGAAAAACCAACAATAAGCTTGTTAGTTCAAATTGGATTGTAGATAAGTATCTTGATGTGTTCAGAGTGAATCCAAATATGCCTATTACTCTCCTAGCAGATGACATTAGGAGGAGACACAAGACTATTGTGGGCAAGGACAGACTCTACAGGGCTAGGTATCTTGCACAGGTTATGATTAGGGGATCAGTTGAAGAGCATTATGCATTACTTAGGAGATATGTTGCGGAACTTATTAGGGTTGACAGAGATGGGAGATATTTGTTGTGTTTGGGAGAGGGGGCAGTGTTCAAGGGTCTATACATAGGACACAGTGCACTGAGAAATGGATTTAAAAAAAGCTGCAGACCAGTAATAGGGCTTGATGGTTGTTTCCTGAAGACATACTTAGGAGGAATGTTATTGTGTGCAGTTGGAAAGGATGGGAACAACCAAATGTTCCCTATTGCTTGGGTTGTCGTTGAAGTTGAGAATGAGCAATGTTGGCATTGGTTTTTAGAAATTTTCCTTGATGATCTTGCTATATCAGAAGGGTGTGGTTGGACATTTATAAGTGACCAACAAAAGGTACAAAAAATCTATCTCAATACTGTAGAATATTTTTTTTCCTATCTCTTTAGCTAATTGCAATTATGTTTGTGTTGGTAGGGACTTATGAATGCGGTGAACAGATTAACACCACTTGTTGAGTATAGGAATTGTGCAAGACATGTGTACATGAACTGGAAAAAGCAGCATAAGGGAACCACTTTGAAGAACATATTCTGGAATACTATGAGAAGCACGTATCTTGAAGACTACAGGTTCAATTTGGAAGAGATGAAAGCAGAAAATCAGGCCGCTTATGAAGATTTTGTGGCCAGAGATGTTGCAAGATTCTATAAGGTATTTCTTTCTTTACATACATCTAGTGATATGATCAATAATAATATAGCTGAAACATTCAATGGCTATATCCTACATGCAAGAGGGATGCATATCATTCATATGTGTGAAGAAATAAGAAGATCTTTAATGGTTAGGCAAGTAGAAAACCTTCACAAGATGTCTAGGGTGCATGATAGGGTATGTCCAGCTGTTATGGAAAAACTGGAAAAGATGAGAGGAAAATATGTAGAGGCCTATGTTTCTCCTAACCTGAATAAGGGGTTTGAAGTGGCATTGTATGGCCACACCTTTGTTGTGGACCTTAAAATGCGCAAATGTACATGTAGAGCTTGGGACTTGACTGGAATTCCATGTGTACATGCATGTTCTGCCATAAACTATGTGGGTGAAGAACCATCTGCATATGTACATGATTATTACACTGTAGAGAGGTATTTTCAAGCATATAAGTATAGTTTAGAGCCTTTGGTTAGTGAACACATGTGGCCTGAGGTTGAGGGATACAAGGTCCAGCCTCCATTAATTAGAAAAATGCCTGGGAGGCCGAAGAAGGTCATGAGAAGAGATCCTGAAGAAGATCCTAAAAATCCAAACAAATTGAGAAGGTTTGGACTTGTCATGACATGCTCTAAGTGCCAACAAAAGGGCCACAACAACAAGACTTATCAAAATGAGAAAGTACCAAAATTACAAAGGTATTAACTTTGATTTTCAATTTTCATTTCAGTGTAATTGTACATTGTTCTTACTCATTTGATTATTCTGAAACAGGGCAAGAGAGGAAGACCAAGGAAAAATCCAAGCCAACCACCAAGGACACAAGAAAAGGGGAAAGAGCAGGCTCAAGCTGCATCTAAGGGAAAAGAGAAATGAAGTGCTGGAAAAGGAAAAACATACTTACGTGTAAGTATATTTTTTTATGCTTATGTTTAGCGATTTAATTGCTAGTGAATGAGAATCTTATGCACATTTTTTCTCTTGTAGATGCCAGGGACAGCAGGAGTGACATACCTGTACAAATCAACCTCCTCAAATGCTACAGTTAGCAATGTTACTGGATCAAAAGAAGGCCCCTCAACTAAAGAAAGTCGGGCTCCAACAGCTGGAAATTAGAGAGAGGAATCTGAAATTTAGGAATTTTTGTCGGCCTCGAGGGTTGATTTGTGTGAAACTTTATTTTAGGCCTTTTTTGAAACCAAGTTCATGACATGTTGAAACTTGTTTGTTTTGTGATTTAAGTACACTCATATGATCAGGTAGTTTTGTTGTGACTTAAGTATAATTTAAGGCCAACTATTTTGTGTATGCTCCATTGCGCGTATATGATGAATCAATGAAATTCTGGCTATGTTTTCTGATTTTAATGTTCTGATTTTATTCTTTTTTTAATTCAGAGCAACATAGAAGATGTTGAATAATTATATTCACAAATAAACTGCTTAAACATGACATAATATATCAAAGTTAGAGGTCATGACATAAATCAGAATTTTAAAAAAGGTGATAAATTTTTATGCAATTTAGCCTTTATATTATGTCACTTAATCAAGTAATTTATGCCACTTCAGCGCCACATAAGAAAATACGCCACGTCAGCAAAAAATCTGCCCGGAAAGTTGACCGGAACCGAAGATTGCAAAATATCGAAATGTGAGGTATTTTAGCAAAAAATTAAAAGGTCATGAAATAAACCGGAATTTGAAAAAAGGTGATGGATTTTTATACAATTTGGCCAAATACTAATCATCAGCATCTCCTTATAAAGACGACTAGTAGTATTTATAGGTGGCCACAATTCGGAATCGGACCGGCGAAATTAAAATGATGTCGATTTAATCTAAACGGTGTTGTGTGAAAAATCAGAAAAAATTGACTCTCATCATCTTCAATTTTTCCCAATTTCATTTTCTTCTGGAAAATAAGGAAAAAAAAAAAGGTAGATCGTTTATTTAACTGCAAATTTTAAAGCACAAGATAAAATCATTTTTTTCTCAAAATATGGTGTATATTTTTACACCTTTTAATAAATAATACTACTACTATTTGAAGTTCGAAAATAAAATAAAATGTAATACTAATCCAGATGGTAGGATGCAGTCAGAAATTTTAAAATATGTATGTATTACCGTCTGCCTCCAAACAACTGGGTCTATTCTTGATCCGCCGCCTGCACTTTTGATCAAAACAACCAACCGATATACACATCATATTGCTTACTTTTTCGTGATGAAATTAAAATTAAACTCTTAATCCCCTTTCTTGGACGGCGCGTACATTTTCAAATCTCTGCATTCACGAAAGATTCTGCCCCATTTTCTATCGAATTGTAGAGCACGTTTTAGATATGCGATTGACTATTTATATTGCTCAATTAAAGTGCTTTACTCTCCACTTTCTCCACCAATGGAGCTTGCTCTAGCATCTTCTTTCCATCCGGATCACTATACCCACTTTCGCCGGAATATTCCCACACCCTTTTTCCACCGGCGGCGGCTCTGTCCGAAACCGACATTATCGCTGACCGTGGCGGCGCAGAAAAGGGCGAAGATCGATGGGGTGAGTGATGAGCTGAACTCCATCGCCTCGCAGAATTTGGACCACGCCCCTGCTCGCAGAAGGGTGCGATCGGCTTTTGTTAACGTTCAGCAGCAGCTCGATCATATACTGTTTAAGGTTTCGCTTCGGAGACTTTTCATGTTTTTTTGTCTTCATTCGTTTCGATTATTAAGGTTTCTTTCTTGGTTGCTTGTTTCTGGGTTGCTACGAGGTTTTGAGTTTTGTTTTTTTGTTGCTGCAGATGGCTCCAGTGGGGATCAGAACAGAAGAGGTGAGTTGAGTTCTATGGCACATTAATTAATCTTGAAAAACTAATATTCAATTAATGCAAATTTAACTTTATTATACTCCACATTTTGTGAATCTAATCAAGATTCCTGTATTGGCATAGGCCATAGTGGGCAAAGCTAAAATCTAAGACAATTGAAAAAATGATGCTTGGGAGTTGAGGATAACTGAATGCAGAATGTTTTCTTTCGCCCTTTACTGAATTGATTCTGATCTTACTAGCAGATCCACATTAAATTTTGATGGATAAGTAACAGATTTATCATAGTTTGGTGACTCCATTTTATGATCTTAAAAGATTTTTTTCTGAGCTTGAGCAAAAGTCAGTTCCATTGTTTGGCTGCATTTTGTGGAGAAAATGTGGTGTAATCTGGAAGTGGAAGCTTATTCTAACAACATTGATTGTGACATGATCCACTTTGGTGTAGTGGTATGAGATTAACTCAGAAGATCAAGAGATTTTCTGTAAAAGCTGGTTGCCAAAGCCCGGTGTTCGGATTAAAGGAGCCTTGTGTTTCTGCCATGGATATGGTGACACCTGCACATTTTTCTTTGAAGGTTTTTGTGTTTTCTTCTTGTAGTGTAGTGCATATACCTTTGAAGATTTGTGTTATCCATTTATCTTAGGATTGGATATTCATTATCTTATATCGTTGAGTTTCAGGCATTGCTAAACACATTGCTGCATCTGGTTATGGTGTCTACGCCATCGACCATCCTGGTTTTGGTCTCTCTGAAGGACTACATGGCTATATCCCCTCCTTTGATGCTGTTGTCGATAATGTCATTGAGCAATTCACCATAATGAAAGGTGAAAAATTCTCCGCTTTTGCCTTACTATGAGAAGTTGCTTTTCCTATGAAATTTGTTGCTTCAATTGTTTATTTATGTACTGCATACAAGATTTCTGTAGTTGAATACCAAATTTTTGTTGTGATACGCAGGAAGGCCAGAGATACGAGGGCTGCCCCGTTTCATATTTGGTCAGTCGATGGGAGGAGCAGTTGCTCTCAAAGCACTTCTTAAGGCTCCAAATGAATGGGATGGCATAGTGCTTGTTGCTCCGATGTGTAAAGTAACTTCACTATTTTCACTCTTAATTACTACTATCTGCATCTGCTCTATTTCATCACATTAATATCATGTGATTAAACATTAGAATTCCCAGAATTTGGATCAAACTGTTGCTTGAGATTTTTGTATTGGAACTGCTTGATGAAATATATAAGCAGCTCTTATATTTGACTAATTGTGGAAATATAAGAATGATTTCGGATGGGTTGGCACGTTTATGATGTCACTAACCGCGATTCACTTGACAGATCTCAGAGGAGATAACGCCCCCCGTTCCACTCCAAAAAGTACTGATCTTCTTATCTAAGCTCATGCCACAGGCAAAGCTCGTGCCTCAGAAAGATCTAGCAGACTTGGCATTCAGAGAGTTGAGCAAGAAAAATATGGTTTGGCCATGCATCCTTCCTTATGAACTCTTCTTGCTTATGAACATTTCTTAAGATTTACAAGCATCCTTTTTTCTAGGCTCCGTACAATGTGATCAGTTATTCAGACCAGACACGGTTGAGGACTGCTGTGGAACTGTTGAATGCCACAAAGTACATCGAATCACAGGTTGAGAAGGTGAGTAGTATAATATCATATCTAAAAGTAGAAACGGTGAAAGTGTTGAATGATGATTGGTGAGATTCAAAATCATGATAGGTCGCGTCTCCAATGCTGATTCTTCATGGAGCTGCTGATAGGGTGACCGATCCACAGGTGAGCCGGTTCTTATACGACGGGGCCTCCAGCAAGGACAAAACTTTGAAGCTCTATGAAGGTGGATTTCACTCTATTCTGGAAGGGGAACCAGATGATATAATTTTGGCTGTGTTAAATGACATTGTTTCATGGCTTGATTCTAGGACAACTCTGAAATAAAAAAATTATTTTTTCATTTAGGTACGGTCTTGATATTTTTTAATAAGATGTAATTCTGATAGTGTGTTAGTCTCCGTTGGAATATGTAATTTAGGTTATGATAGATGATGATAAGGCTATGTGCAGTGGTCTCCAAAGGGTCTCCAACACCCACTTTTCTACTAGAGATAGCTCAGAGACACTTACTCCTATAATCCCACGGTTTCCAGGCTGTCTCAATCTTTAATATTAAACAATTCTCCATTTTCATTAAATTAATTCATTTTGGAAAAACAAATTACTAATACACTAATTAATAATAATTCGAATTTTTCATTAATATTTGAAAATTGAAAAATTGCATGCCTTCACAATAAAAAAACACTAATTAATTAAAAATTAATAATTATAGAAAACTAAAAATTACAAAAAAAATTATGCCCATCCCCGGCGTTCCTTCACCTCCTCCACCATCTTCATGTGAACGTGGAGCTGCTCCGGCGTCATGAATCTCGTATCCCTGGAGACGACTTCCAAGTCGGTGGCATATTATCGCGCCCGAGCAGCTTCGAGCTTCGCCCGAGCAGATTCGAGCTTCACTTAAGCTAATTCGTGCATTGCCGCCGCTACATCATGCTTGGCCTTAGTGAACTGGCCCAGTCGGGAGGTGTATCGATCCAAAAGGGAGTCGAGCTGAGACGACTCACATGCCGACTTATTTCCTTTTGCCTTTGTCGCCGCCCTTGCCGCATCTCGACCCTCCGGTCGGAGAGGCGCACTTTCTCCTTCTGTGGACTGCTTCCTCCGCTGACGACTGGGACGCAGAAGATTTGTAGTTGCCCTCCGTCGTAGTCTTCGTCCTCTTCATGGAGGGTACGTCTCGGAAAGCATGCAGGAGGAACTTGGGATAGTCTTTCAGAATCTCCTAAGCTGTGAAATAGTGGAAAGAAAGGCTACCCGTTGATGTCTTGTAGATTTGTTGGGCATTACTGAGCACCATCTGGTCATCGGCGCCGCTTTGCCGGCGAGCGGTCGCTTTGCGGTAAGCGATAATCCAAGCCTTAACCGTTGTCTGGATGCGGCCGAAGTAGCTCTTGACCTGCTTTTTGTTGAGATTCAAGCCGAACCTCGCATTGAAACGATCTTGGACCGTTCCCTAGTATCTTTCGTCGGACTGGTCGTATCCGACGATGGAGTTGCAGGTCTCCTCCATCCAAATCTGTGCCAAGTAGGTGGCTTGTTCGTCGGTGTAGTTGTAACGCTTGCAGCCCTTGACGGCTTCGTCATCATCTTCATCGGCAGCGGCGACGGAGGTGGCGATGGCTTTGCCCTTGCCCTTGCCTTTGCCCTTTTTTCCTTTGGCAGCGGGCTGTGACGGCAGCGGCGCCATAATTAGGCGATCATCGGTATTTGTAGTCGGGCTGTCGGTGTCGGCAGAGAAGGACGGGTAGGACTCGGCGGAGGCCGGAGTGGTAGGTTTGAATCAAGCCCCGCTCCCGTGTAAGAAAATATGTCGTCGGACATGTCGGGAAACCACGCCGACGAGAAGGGGTTGTTGTGATTGTGGGGATCCATATTTTTTTTTTAGATGAAAGAGTTGCAGAAGTTGGAGAAAAGAAAGAGATGAAAAATATGAAAGAAATGAAGAAATGAGATGTGAAAAATGGGGGAGAAAAACTTGTATTTATAGGCAACATTATGAAATAAAGAAAATAAAAAAATTAAAAAAAATGGACATAGTCGTTGAAATCCAACCGTTAGGCGCGTGCATTGCACACGCAATTCATTTTTTTTTTCGACCTCGCGCGTGCGCTTCACACGCTGTTCGAGCCGATCTCGAGCCGCTTGGCACTACAACGCGGTGGTCTCCATCGCCGGGGGTCTCGAGACCCCTTGGAGACCCGTTGCGGGTAGCCTAAATCCCTTCATCTTTTAATTTAAATTTTAGATTTTTACGAGGAATGAATTTATCTATTCAAGTAAATGTGTATTTACTTGAAAATTATAGTATATTTCAAAATAAATAAAAATGAATATGGTTTGTTACTTTTTCCAAGAAGGATTCTGAGAGAAAAGGGCATTCAGAATTTCTAGTCAATTTTATTGCGGGGTAATTCTGTATGCAACTCCCCAAATTACTCTTCATAACTTCCTATTAAAAATAATAATTAAAATTAGTATAATTTTACTTATGTAACCCTATAAGTCCTAAAGAAATTGTTATTAACTCTATTCGGTCATACGATGGCCAGCCACACGCGTGAAAAAAGAAAAGTTGACTATAAAAATGAAAATAATAGCAATTATCCCTAGGGTTTATACTTCCCCAATTAGGATATATTTCCATTTTCAAAACCTATATTGCTATTTTTATCTTATGTGGTCGGCCACAGTATGTCCAAATAGCACTATCATATTCTAAAATATGTTAATTAGCATAGTCCAAGACCCCCAACAGTACGCACATTTTAAACTGCAGAATATAACCCCCTCCTCCAAAAACCAGAAGTTACAATGAAACAGACAGCTCTGGAATTGGCGACGCCACCGAGTACGAGTAGGACAACGCAGTTTGCTTTTCTTATGAGGGTTTTTTCAATTTTCGATTCCGCTCCGCTGTTTGAGATCCATCTTATTTCACCTTACGACTAAGAGAGAGAGAGAGAAATTAGACATTTAATTTAGATTTTTTTTCCCTAATTATTTTTTCTGTATGAGTTTTGATAACCATATGGATGATAAATAGTAAAGGTGGCTCTTCTGTCATTACGTTGTGATAATAAATGTTTGATTGTGAAAGAATATAAAGATATCATCGATCACCACTTCCTCTTGCACTTTGATATTTGGCAGATCAAATAATGTTTGCATAGACTAGTTTTGCTTGCATCCTCTTTACCTTCTTTCTTTCTCCCATAAATTCCTTCCTAAAAAATGGAATTAATACATCTCCGCTCCGTTAAGCAGAACATATTGTGTGTTTTGTTGGGGATCTTGGACTTGGGCTACACCAAATTAACATATTTTAGTTTATCATTAAAATTCTATAGGGGCTATGGGAGTTACAATAGTAAAATAAATTAATTTTAATTATTATTTTAAATAAGGGGACTATGAAGAGTAATTTGGAGGCTACATTTAATTACCTGTTATTGTGGCTGCTTTGATTTATAAAAAGGAACGAAAACAAAACAAAAGGAAAAGGTGAAATTTCTTTTTTCTTGGGGAATTAATTACAAGTTATTTTCTTTTTTTTCTTTCGGGGAAGAGGAAATTATTTACAAGTTACATTTTATATTATGAGTTGTGTGTTCTATTCGTGCATGAGCTGCATTCTTCGTTTTTATTCCTTTTGCTTCTTTTGTTATAAAGTGTGTTTTCCTATTTTACGTTTTAGCGATAGAGTTGCTTAGCGCAAAATTAGTTTTGTTATAAATAGGATTTCTCTTTTATAATTGGACTACATTGCACAGTAATGAAAAGTTTTTCGTTCTTCTTAGCTCAGCAATTCTTCATTTGTTTCCTCGACCTAATTCTCAGTTTCCGATGGCTGCTATTCGCCGTTATGGTCCCAATCATGGTGATGCTGCTCCGATTGGTGAGGATCCGAAGAGTCCCTATCATTTTACGATGAGTGACAATCTCGGCGTCGTGTTGGTGATGCAACCTCTCACCGGTCCAACTACAACACCTAGCATCGGTCGATGCTTAAAGCATTGATTGCGAAGAATAAGTTCTCATTTATTGATGGTACTTTTCTTAAACCTGATACTGATAATTTGTTGTATGCTCAGTGGGTGTGTTGCAATAGTATTGTCGTGTCGTGGTTGAGGAATTCAGTTGTTCCTCAGATCAGTTCGAGTTTGATGTATATTGATTGTGTCACACAGATCTGGATAGATCTTCGTGAAAGCAATTGCGTCAACTATTGCTAAGTCTAATGCAGGGATCTAGTGATGTTAGTACTTATTACACTATTGCGTCAACTATTGCTAAGTCTAATGCAAAACGTTGGTGTGAGCATCAAGAGCGGGGATGTTCTATGCAGTTTCTACAAGGATTGAATAGTGATGCTCAGTGGGTGCGTTGTAATAGTATGTTGTTGGATATGGTAGAGGTAGAGGTCGTTATTCTATTGTTTGTGGTCACTATGGCAAGTCTAATCATACAATTGATAAGTGCTCTGACCTCCACGTTTTTCCTCTTGGTTTTGGCCGAGAAAGGGGGAGAGGAAATGGTAGATCTCTTCCTCCAAATCGATCTGTCAATCAAGTGGAAGAAGTTTTTGTTCCTACAGAGAATATTGGTAATAATCAGTCTAATGCTGCTATTCCAGCCACATCCCCCTCTACTGGTCCTGTTTTGAGCAATGAGCAGTGCATGCAACTCCTTCAATTTCTTCAAAATCGGTTCAAACCTCTTCCACTTCATCCTCATCTACTCAGTCAGTTAACTCTCCCACACCACATTCATCTACATCCACAGCCTTCAGTGGTAATATCTCTATCTCTCCTTTTATTGGTGTTGTTACTAAATCTGAATCTCTATGGTTATTGGATACTAGTGCTACATACCATGTCTGTTGTGATTTGAATATGTTCAGTAAATCCTCACATGTTGATCAGTCTTCAGTTAATCTGTCTAATGGTAGTTCAGTCCAAGTTAGTAGAGTTGGAACTAAGATTTGACTTATTCTCTTCATCTTGAAAATGTCTTGTTTGCCCCCTCTTTCAGCTATAATCACATTTCAGTTAGTTCACCTACCTTCAGCTCTCGATGTTCAGTAGTTTTCATTCATTCTTTGTGTGTTGTTTAGAAAGCTTCACAAGGGATCCAGATTGGGAAGGGTAGAGGACTTGGAAACCTATATCTATTGGATACCACCTACTCAGTCTCTGCCAATTCAAGCATTAGTGTCACATCTGTTATTTTTGCTGATGTTTGGCAGTTTAGATCATGTCAAAAATTCTCAGTCTTATCTCTTGTAAACATTCTCTATGTGAGATTTGTTCTCTTGCTAAACAAAAACATTTATCTTTTCCTCAATTTGTTCATAATGTTGATTGTGTGTTTGATCTAATCCATTGTGATGTATGGGGACCCTATAAGACTCCCACTCCACAGGGTTTTTCTTATTTCCTTACTATTGCTGATGATCATTCTAAATTTTTTTGGACTTTCTTGCTCAAGGCCAAATCTGATGTCAAACCTGTTTTAACTCAATTCTTCCACACAATTAATACTCGGTTTCATAAACATATTAAATATGTCAGGAGTGATAATGCACCTGAGTTTAATCTCTCCACTCTATACTCTCAGTTTGGCAGTATTGTCCAACATTCTTCTATCTCAACACCACAGCAAAATGCAAGAGTTGAAAGGAAACATCAACACCTGTTGAATGTAGCTAGAAGCTTGTTGTTTCAGTCTCATCTTCCTGCTCCATATTGGGGTGAATGTGTCCTCACAACTTCTTAACTTATCAATAGAATTCCTTCTTCAGTGTTGCTCTCTCATACCACTCCATATAAGTTGTTGTTCCACAAAGCTCCTACGTATTCACTGATGAGTTCATATTTCGTGTCTTTCTAGTGCCTGTTTTAGGTAGTTTAGATCGAGTCTTTGTGTGTGTTTTGTCTTGTTTCTATGTTTGGGAGGACATATACTGGGCAGGAGGATGTCTGCTGCCTTGTAGGTGGAAGTTGGGCAAAACAGAGAAAAGAAGCAGCATTTCTGGAAGCAGGTCAGGGAGAACCATATTGGCCAAGACAGATAGGAGGAGTGTCGTGGTCAACAGGCGAAGTTTCTCTCCTAGGTCTAGAAGGATAAGGAAAAGATGATCTAACTTAAATATCTTTCCTTATCCAACTAGATTTAGGATCCGCAAGGGATCTCTTGGAGATAGATGTGACTTTCCTTGTTGGGGTCGAGCTTATCAAGTATTACTTGCATCCCAAGGTAGCTCGTGAATTCTTTCCATGTTAAGGACTAGGGGGCCCAAACCCTAAGCACTCTCCTATAAATATCAAAGTCCTGCTGCTGCATGATACGCCGTCTTAATGCTTTATTTTCCCTGTAATTATTCGATAGTTGGTGAGGAGAAAAACAAGTCCTAAGGGCATACTTTATTTCATGCTTTGTTGATCGGCAATTTTGGACGAGTTTATTTTGCTGCACAGACTTCGTGAGTTTTGATACAGTGTTTATTATGTTCTTCAATTCATGTGTTTGTTATTTTATGATTATGTCTAGCTAAGTTTTTATACTTGATCTCGGTAAGACGAATTAAGTGTTAACCAATGCTTGAGAGGTCTAAATTGTGCTAGATAGTTGCATGCATGTGTTCCCATAATGTTAATGAGCTTGTTCTAATATGAGATAATACGAATAGGGGATTAATAGGCCGTTAATCACTTAGGAAATATTAGATCACCAATCAATTGGGGAGTAGGAGTATTTTCCAACATCTCCTTGATTTAGATCGATTAACATTAGAGGAAGGTATCTACCCTATTGGGCTAGACGTGATGATTCCTTGTTAGGCCTTTCTAGAGATAAATGCTCCTTGAGCAAGAAACTGAACGATGACTCCGACAGAGGTATTGCCCAAGGTAAGGAGCCGACGGAGCGTTGCCGATTAAGTAAGGATTGGTAAGGGAAGGGTTTGTTGAGAGCGTGACAAGTAAAAAGGGATCTCAGCATTCAAGTCCTATAACTAACGATGCATGCATGTGATGAATATATTTGCACCAATGACCAAGCTAGAGTTTTCACTTAACGATGTCTAGATCCAGACCAAGTCCTTTTTATTATTGATCAAGTTCTTTGTTTACTTTTCAGTATTTAATTGAGTTCTCGAATTGGGCAAGAGAGCCCTAGTGACCAAGATAGCAAAACCAACTTTTCTGAACAGGTGGAGGAGGTTTCAAGAGATAGTAACATTCAACTCCTTGTGGATCGACCCTGTACTTACTTGCTTACTATATAGGTGTGAGGATATGCTACAAATTCATTTTGACGAGGCTGTCGTTCGCACTCTCAAATTCATTGGATATCCCTCTGTCTACAAGGGATACATCAGTAGAGATGTCACTTTTCATGAAACAATTTTCCCTTTTCTCACACCTCACACCAAACTCTTTTCTTTTTGAATATGATTCTTCTCCTTCTGAACCTTCCCCTCCTTCTCCTTCTAACATTACTTCTCTTTCTTCTTCACCTCCTGATACTTCCACTTCAGTCCAAGAGTCCATCTTCTTGTTGTTATCACTAAATCAGGTCGTGTAAGGAAATCTCCTACTTACCTCACTGATTTTGTGTGTAACTCCATCAATTCCACTTTTTCACTTTACCATCTTAATCAATATCTCTCATACTCCAAACTCATCATTGCCTATTGATGGTCTCGGTAACAAGGATCTGGTGTATGAGAAGGATACACCAGTAGGGATTTTTATACTTAAAAACCTTAACTCTTTACGAACTGCTGAGTTCGGTTGGCTCGACAACTGAAAAGGTCGGTCGGAGCAGATCACTTAGTTAGGTGCACTATTGACTTATTTGACTGAGGGTCAGCTATGTAACCCCGACTGAGGTTGTAAGAGAGTTTTGCTATGCAGAAGTTGGTAGATTTTAAACTCGTTACTTTAAACTGAAATGCTTTGAGGGGAAGGTCAAGTTCTCAAACACTATAGTGCAGTTTTACAAAAGTTATTTATGCAAGGTCAGTTGGTTAGGAAACTAAAAGAAAATATTGAAATAAAAACATAGTATTTTTACGTGGTTCGGAGATTGACCTCCTACATCTACGACTTCCTTTTCGGAGAAGTAATCTACTAGATAAGCTTACGCATGCTTATCAAACGTTCAGTTTGGTTTGCGGGCACCAAAGAGCCTAACCAGTTCGATTACGGGGTTCGGACAAAACCTTACAATACTTTACAGGCAAGTGTACAGCCCAGTCTTAGATTGCGGGTTTTAAGGGACCTAAAGTTCTTTAATTGCGGGTTCAAACAAAGACCTAAAGGGAGGGGTTAGGGTTTTTCCAACTATGAATCCTTCAACACTGAGAACAGTGGAGGTTTATTCCTAAGGCTTAAAGACTCAATCTACAAGAGAGAATCTGCTTAGAAGCTATGCAAGAAACTACACTTCTAGACTCAATCAAATAGTAAGAACTCTGAGAGACTAGAGAGAAGAACAAGAGGAGGAATGGACTTTCTACTTCTGCTGGTTCTTCAGCTCACGTGTTCTTGCTTCAGCGAGAGAGCTACTGCTTGAATTCTTTTTTTCTTTTTTTCTTTTTTTGCTTCTTTGCGTGTGTGTGCTCTCTTCTTCTCGCAATGGAGAGTCCTTTACTTATAAAGAGGGAGGTAAACTAGCCGTTGGAAGGAGCTATTTGACCTCTTCCACAAGGTATGTCACTCCACCTACTCTACAGTAATCTTTCCTAAAATGGTAGCTGCAACCATCGCTTTATGCAAGTCTTCGTGGTTGGTCTATTTATGGAAGGTTACAGGTTGTCTTGTACTTTCGAGTAGATTTAAATTTGAAATTCAACTCTTCTTCTTTTCACCGTCTTCAAATTCTTCTCTTCTTGGCTTTGCGACGTCCGACTTCAACACAACTGGTCATCATGCATGAGCTGCATTGTTCAGTCATGGAGTCAGTCGAGTTGTGGTCAGACTGACTAACTGTCTTCTCAGTCTGGCTGACTTCTTCTGCTTGATCCTGTAAAGATAAAATCCCTATGCTCAAACAGTGTGCTCTAGCTAAGTTCAGACTGATGGCTTCATATACTCAGTTGGGGTCAGTTGGATTTTGAGATAAATAAAAATCTAAATCAAAACCTTTACTAATTTTCCTAACACCTATCTCATTTTTATTTATTGTCTCACTGCCATTCCTGAGCCTTCTAGATATGCACAAGGTGCTCTATATCCAGAATGGTTAAAAGCTATTAAGCTTGAACTGGATGCTCTCATTCGAAATGGGACTTGGGTAATAACTCAGCTTCCTCGTGGCTAGGTAGCTATTGGATGTAAATGGTTGTTCAAAATCAAACTTCTAGCTAATGGGTTGTTGGATAGATACAAAGCTAGATTAGTGGCTAAGGGTTATACTCAGATTGCTGGCATTGATTATATTAACACTTTTTCTTCAGTAGCTAAACGAATTACTGTCAAGATCATGTTGGCCTTATCTACAGTTATGGATGGGCACTTTGCCACTTGGATATCAACAATGTTTTTCTCTATGGTGAGCTTGATGAAGATTTACATGGAGATACCAGATGGCTTGCTCACTCTTGAGGGGGAGCCATATCCTCCAGGATCAGTGTGTAAGTTGAAGAGATCTTTATATGGGTTAAAACAAGCATCTAGGCAATGGTATCTAAAATTTTCAGAAGTTCATGCCAAGTTTGGTCTGAAACTGTCTGCATCTGACCATTCTTTCTTCTATAAGAAACAAGGGAATAGGTTTTTTGGGCTTAGTGGTATATGTGGATGATATTATGTTGGCCAATAATGACAACATCCTTATAGAAGAGTTCAAGAAATTTATGGGGCATCATTTCAAGTACAAGGATCTTGGAGTGCCTAAATATTTTCTAGGAGTGGAATTGGCAAGGAATTCTGCAGGGATATATATTTGTCAGCGCAAATTTGCTATGGATTTGGTTAATGATGCAGGATTACTTGGGTGCAAGCCTGCAACAACCACTATGGAATCAGGGAAATCTTTGAAAATGCAGAAGGTAGAGTATCTTGATGATGCAAAAGCTTATAGAAGGTTGGTTGGGCGCTTATTGTATCTCCGTATTACTCGACCAGACATTACCTTTGATGTTCATAAGCTTAGCCAGTTTCTTGCTAAGCCTTGTAAAGGACATATGGAAGCTGCTGAAAGGGTGTTGAGATATCTAAAAGGGACACTTGGTCATGGATTGTTCTATTCTTGCCATTCGTCTCTTGATTTGAGTATATTTGCTGATGTTGACTGGGTAGCTTGTCCAGACACTAGAAGATCACTAACTGAGTATTGCTCATTCATTGGCACATCACTGATTTCTTGGAGAAGCATGAAGCAAGACACCATTTCACGTTCGGCCCCACCCCGTCTCCACCGGATCTGATCTGCAGAAGCAGAATATAGGTCAATGGCACAAGCTTGTTATGAAATAGTGTGGATGAAGAAGATTCTTGGAGATTTTGGAGTAATTCAGATCAAGCCAGTTCCATTATTTTGTGATAATAAGGGCAGTTTTTTACATCATATCAAACTCTGCATTTCATGAATGAACCAAGCATATAGAGATCGATTGCCACACTATTCGAGACCATTACATATCAGGATTGATCAAGCCGCTATATATTAAGAATACTCATCAGCTTGCAATCATGTTCACTGAACTGTTGCCATCTCCTGCTCTCAGAACACTATGGAAGAAGATGGATTTCAAGACCATTTATTCTCCATCTTGAGGGGGAGTATTATGAGTTGCGTGTTCTATTCTTGCATGAGGTGCATGCTTCACTTTTATTCCTTTTGCTTCTTTTGGTATAAAATGTGTTTCCTACTTACGTTTTAGGGATGAAGTTGCTTAGCTGAGTCAAGCAAAATTAATTTTGTTATAAATAGGATTTATCCTTTGTAATTGGACTATGTGAACAGTAATGAAAAGTTTTTCATTCTTCTTAGCTCAGTAATTCTTCTTTATATAATTCAAGTTTTGCGTGTAGCCCATCGCAAATGGGGAATTAGAAAAGTAAATTAATAAAATTATTAAATACAATATCTGATACGTTAATTAAGTACATTAAGAAAGATATTGTTCGTTTGCGCGCTCGATAGAGAGTTTATTCCACGCACGATCAAAATTGACTCTCAAACTTTTGTCGGTAAAAACAACAGAAAACCAAAATGAAATTTACCTTTATTTTATTTTACTTGTGCAAGAATTTTAGAGCTTGTTCGATGGAGAAAAGCTTATTAATTATGAGACGTCTTTATCAGACATGACAAAGTTTAAACAACTATCCTAATTAGAACGACAAAGATAGAAAATATTATTAAGAAATTAGATCCAAACTGATCTAGTTTGATTAAACTTAAATGACATATGCAATGATTTTGATTAACTTCCAAATTATAACAAAAGCTAATTTTGTGTTAAGTGATGCCAACACATAAGTTAATTGTTGAGCCTCAAATTCCTAGTATCTTGTATACAGGAGTATATATTTGTAACGCAAACTATTAATTATTGCATTCACCAATAAATGTTAGTGTTTAGTTTGGTAGGTTAATTGCATTAAAATTAAATGCAGTAATTTTAGTTGAATCCTTCAAATTGAAAATGGTGGTCATCATAGGGCAGGTGTTTGGTATATTACAGCAAACTTTCAATTTCAGATTGAAAGTGTCATTCTCTTCATAACTCTAAACCTGCTACTGCTTTACCTTTTCTGTGCTTAGACTTGCACATGCACTTTCACTATTTTTTATCAAAAAAATTTATTTGTTCTGCAAATGATGGTAAATTGTTATCTCACGGTGAGATAGGTCAAAAAATTTTATCAAAATTTATAATTTTGGTAGCTGATATGCGTAAATTTCCAATCACTAATATTGGGGTGGATCGATATTTTGTTCCTTTTGCAGTGGCACGTAGACCACGTACGAGGGGCAAATTGCACCCCGTAGCGAGTTATTATTATGAAAATTTGGAATAAATTGTAAAATATACTTTCTTTAACTCTTGGTTTAAACTCTAAACTAAATTGTGTAGCACCATGGGTAACGACGATTTTCGCAGTGTGATCACTCACACGCTACCAATCATTACAATCGTTCCGCAGAGATCGCAAATCTCGCATCGGATTTGCGACCGCAGCGCAAGAGGTTAAATGTTGACTCCATTGTAAGCATAATAAAGATTAGAGAAATCACTATGAACCCATAAATAATATTAAAATATTAATAGTGATCTCCACGAGGAAATTGCTATTGACCATGGTCAAATAGTAATTGAGATTAACTGTGGTAAGCATGTTCTTTGGTAGGCAAGAGCTTTTCTTTTCTTTTCTTTCTTTCTTTTTTTTTTTTTTTTTGAAAAGAGTAGACAAGAGTTTGTTACGACTTACGACATATATATGTCTCACCGTCAAGATATTTTCTTGAAATAAACGTGTGATACTTTAGTCTTTAATTTGACAGCTAGCCTCTTCTAACTCAAATCACTGCCTAATTACTTACCAACTCCAGGCGGTGTGTCAAAAATTAATTTACCCAACATATATTTCAAGAAAAAAATTAAACGCTTCGGATTTATGTAATTAACCAACTATATATTTCAAGAAATAAAACGTTGAACAAATCATTTTTGGCAACTAATTAGCAGATAATGTGGTCTATCACATGTCCACTGATTTCTGTCGGATTTGTTATCCTTTAGGATTTTATTAATAATATAGGGTGGCTTATCAAATTGTCACATCCTTTTTATTTTTTTTATAAAAAATTTTTATACAACTTATTGTAAACAAAATATATGTACTGCTATCAAAATTCAACATTGTGACGCCTGGGGCCGAAGTACAGAGTGATCGCCGGTGCACAAGGCACAGACAAGGAGCAGCTCTAATAAGTACAGAGTGATCACCGGTGCACATGGCACGGATAACGAGCGGCTCCGATAAGACTTCCAAGCGGAGAGGGCAGGGATGAACACACACCCGAACGAGAGGGATTCTGAGAATATGTCGGAATGAGACGATATATTCGAGGAGAGCTTAAAGGAATTGATAGGTCTACTTATACCATCAAGATGCATCTTCTTTTCTGGTGCCTATCTTGGAAGAACTCCAAAGTTAAGCGTGCTTGACTAGGAGTAGTACTAAAATGGGTGACCTCCTGGAAAGTTTTCCTGGGAAGCGTGTGAGTGAGGACAAAGCACGCTAGAAAGGACTTTTGATGGTTTGTGGGGTCAGCAGTCAATCCGAAAGTCGGGCTGTTACACTTGGTATTAGAGTCGAACCTCTCCTAGTACGGTATGGTTCGGGGACGAACCAAGTGGAAGCTGGTGGGCATGTGACACCCGGGGCCGAAGTACAGAGTGATCGTCGGTGCACAAGGCACAAACAAGGAGCAGCTCTGATAAGTACAGAGTGATCACCGGTGCACATGGCACGGATAACGAGTGGCTCCGATAAGACTTCCAAGCGGATGGGGCAGGGATGAATAGGAACACACCCGAACGAGAGGGATTCCGAGAATATGTAGAAATGAGACGATATATTCGAGGAGAGCTTAAAGGAATTGATAGATCTACTTATACCATCAAGATGCATCTTCTTTTCTGGTGCCTATTCTGGAAGAATTCCAAAGTTAAGCGTGCTTGACTAGGAGTAGTACTAAGATGGATGACCTCTAGAAAAAATTTTCTGAGAAGCGTGTAAGTAAGGACAAAGCACACTAAAAAAAACTTGTGATGATTTGTGGGGTCAGCCGTCAATTCGGAAGCCGGGTTGTTACAAACTCTAAGTTAATAATTTACCAAAAAAATTCTACTGATAATCCTCTAACGCAAATCCGACGGTGGGCGGCTATGACTTATGATCGACACTATGATTATGTTTTTGCTTTGATTGAGGAAAACCCAGCCATCATAATCCATCAATATGAAAAGGTTGACCGACTGATTTCATAGAATTCATAATAATTTTCTTAATTACTATCATATTTTGTTTGTATGATATTTGTGGTCAAAGTTTATTTTAAATTAAAAATCTCAAGTATACTTTTTGTCGTAGATATTTCAGCGCATGAGATGCAAATTGCGTGAATCAACTGTTACCAAATTCCAATCAAATGATTCAAATCCCATTTTAGTTTCTGGTATCTTTATCTATCAATTTATTTCCAATACTCTACTACCAGTTCTTTTAGCGTGCCAAGTTTAGTTACACAGCGACAAATATTAATTTGTAGAACAAGTTTTTAAATATTCGACTAATATCACAAAGCTAACAGAATATAGGAACAAGTGTGTAAAAGTGTTCGTGCTTAATTACTTTAAATTAAGGGTTAAATCGCTTTTGCTAAAATAATCCAATTCATTTAAGACACAAATCAATTCTAAATTATAATTTTCTCAATTTTTTTTCATCTTTTTTTTTCCCTTCTTCGAGCGTCTGTAACTTGAAAAATTGGGGAAATAATTTGAGAAATTACTTAAACAATCACTCACAATGCCGTATAACCATTTTCGACATCCAATTCAACTTCAATTTGGGGGAAAAATTGAGTGTTGGAGAACATTAAGAAAAATTAAAAGGTGGAAAATTTTTGTACAAAAATTAAAAGCTTTGATTTTAATCCAGAATTTGAAAATGGGTGGAGAATTATTTTTCAATGTGATCTTAAATCTTTCTTTGCTTATCCCGATAATTCATGCATTATTTTAAAGAACAAACTTACTAAAATGCACTCACAAATAACTTTCGTAAAGTTTTCGCCATCATTGTAATTTATATAAGCCGGAATATCTTATTAATGGCTAATCAAATAGGATTACTGTATAATTTAATCATCCAAAGTCTAATAATAGGACACAAATAAAAATTGACTTATTTTTAATCCAATTCACCGTCTGCTTGTGTGGGGATGTTTTTTAATCTTTGAGGTAATTCCCAATTGAAACTGATATTAAATCACATACCTAGCCCCATTTTGCATTTTCAGCACGAAACTTTGTGTATATATATTAAATCATTAATTTTTAATTTTTAGCAATTTACTTGATAGCGTGGCGAGTGAAAAATTATTAAATTCATTCAATTTAACTTTTCCAGCAAGTGAAACAGATAGGAGCTTAAATTTGGAAACATTTAAAAGTTCATAAATTAATATGCAAGGTTTCAAAGTTCATTTTATGATTGCAAAATGAAGCAAAATTTACTTCCCTTAAATTATATAGTATCTCCGTCCACGAAAAAGATGTTTATTTTTTCATTTACGTATGTGCACGAAAAATATGTTTGTTCCATATCTGAAAATATGCCGCACACAATTTATTTGAATTCATTCTTCCATTCAACCAATTTATAGTGATTTAATCATACACTTAACCAATTTACTTTAATTTAATTATCCGTTCAACCACTTTATATTGATTTAATACTCCATTCAAACAATTTACTTTAGTTTAGTCCCCCATTCAATTTAAGTGAGACCTTTTTCCACTTACTCTACGTACAAATAATTTAAAATTATATAATAAGTGAGACCGGTATTTCACGCACAATACAATCCATTAATTTTATTAAATTATACAGTTGTATCGTGTAGAATCCCGCTTCTGTCGGTGAACAAATAGATGTGAAGTACGTATTTTTAAGTTAGAAAAGTCAAGGATTTAGAGTCTTCTACTTTTTCTTTTTCTCTTTTTTGAGTTCGGAGATCGGGGAATGGGGGATCAACCCCCACTATCTCATCCTTAAAATGAATGATGAATTTATTAGACTACTTTCTTTCGCCAGCGTTTTCGGATGCGGAAGGATTTGTTCTTGTGTATTTGTACTATGCTGGAAGCCAATGTCCGATATTTCCGTCGGTGTAGAGATGCAGTGGTAAGAAACGGTCTGATGACAGTGCAAAAATGCACGATTGCGTTGCGACAACTAGCCACCGGCAGTGCAGCGAATGTCTTCGACGAGTATTTGAAGACCAGAGATACCACAGGGCGTCTATGCCTCAAGAAGTTTTGTCATGCTGTCATCGAGCATTTTAGGGATAAGTACTTCGGCGGCCAAGCGGGCCTGACGTCGCATGGCTCCTACGAATGCACGAAGAGAGAGGAACGGCTATCCAAGGATGTTCGGAAGTCTTGCCTGTATACATTGGGTTTGGAAGAATTGCGCAAAAGCGTAGCGGCTGCGCGTACGCGTGGAGATCAAGGCGAGCCAACGCTATTCTTGAGACAGTAGCGTCTGCGGGTCTCTAGATTTGGCATGCCTTTTTTAACGTCTCCAAATCCAACAACGACATCAATGTGTTCAACTAGTAGCCCTTGTTCGCTGACGTTTTAGAGGATAAGGTTCGCCCGGTCACTTTCCAAGCAAACTGAATGACCTACAACAGGGGATACTACTTGACTGATGGGATCTACCCATGTTGGCCAACATTAATCAAGAGTCCTCCTCTCTCAACGTACGAGAAGTCGGCGAGGTTTAAGAGGATGCAAGAATCATCGAGGAATAATATCGAACGAGCATTTGAAGTTCTTCAAGCCCGATATGAAAATCAGAAACCCAACTCAGATGTTGTACATGAAGATGAAGAAGGAGATGTTACTAATTGGAGGGATGACACGGACGGGAGTCGTCGAGCGGTCTCGGTGTACCTAGATAGACAATCCCGATTAGTTTTGAAATTATATAAAACGGGATGCAAAATTGAGGGACGCACGAATGCACGCTCGACTTACTCAAGATTTGACCGAGCATATTTGGATGCGGTTTGGAGCTCTAGAATGAGAGTAATAATTTTTATTTTTTTTATTATGTATTTTTTCTTATTTTATTTAAATTAATATAATTTTCGAATTTCAAATTAAATAATTCAAAAATCAATTTTAAAAATTAATTTTATTAAGACAAGATAGAGACAACATCTCCCGTAGGTAATTGCCTATATTTAGGTCCCATAGCAGATTAAGACACATTGATATTTCAAGGGGTGTTGATGCTCTTAATCTTCAATCTTATTCTTATAAAAAGAACTTTAAAAAAGGAATAATATCATTAAGATAGAAGAATTGTGTTGAAAAAATCTGAATTTTAAGGCAAAAAAGAAATACCCACAAAGCAATTACTAGTTAGTATTTGAGAATATAACTTTTTCAGCATTCTTTTTAACTAAGATTCTAGGAAGTGAGTTACAGCTGCTGTCAACCCAGACTCTTTCATTCACCAAGATTCAAACAATCTTTCTGTTGGAAATTAAAATTTCTTTTGCTTCGATGGCAGTGAATTGGAAAGAAGATTAATGGAGTAGACACTATTTTCACTTTTGAGCAAATGGAGGGAAATGTATCTTCTTTAGGCTCTGCAGCTCGCGCGCGCACTGCTAGCGAGCGTGAGCGATCAAGCGTGTGACCACTGCCGAGCGTGGTGCTCGCGAGAGCGTGCTCGCTGGAGCGATCACCGCTCGCAGCGCGTGCTGGCGACTTCATCAGACACGTGGCGATCGCACAACGATCGCCAGGCGACCATTGGCGATCGCAACGGTTAAAATTCAAATTTTTTTTTTTTTTTTATCCTCATTTTTTCCCTATAAATACCCTATTCACCACCCTCAAACATCACACCTCTCCTTCTCCCTCTCTTTCAATCTCTCTCAATCGGCGATCTCCGGCGATCTTCCCGACGATGGCACCGCATCCCTACACCGAGGGCGAAACTTTGGAATTGATGCGGGCGTGGTTATACGTCCAAAATAGCTGCGGCGGCAACGGCGCCGTTTGGACGAGAGTGGTGACTCGCTACAACGCGAATCGCCCACAATACTCAGCGGAGCGCAACTCGATGCAGTTGTGTCACTACTGGCACCGAGTCAAGAGCAGTTGCGGGGTATTCCACGCAATGTACCGGAGTACCCGCGCTCAAGTTCCGGCCGGCATCACTGAGGAGATGGTGTTGAACTCGACGCTCAATGAATGGGCGGCCATGAACAGCGAGGCCTTCAAGCATTTGGCTGTTTGACAGCTCGTGAAGGATAGGCCCGATTTTTTTAATTTTGCTCTAGGTTTTTTTTTTTTAATTATGTCAATGTATTTCTTATTTTAGCATTTTGTTTATTATGTCATTGTAATTAGGATTTTTTATAATTATGCTTGTTTTAATTTATTTATAGAAGTTAATATAATTTATTAGTGTTTTATTATTCAATAATAAAATAAACAAGTAAAAAAAATAAACAAGTAAAAATAAAAATAAAAAAGTAAAAATCAAAATAAAACAAAAAAAATAATAATAGCGAGCTCGCTGCTGTAATCCTTGTGAGCACGCGAGCTCGCTATGACGTGGCATGCGATCGTGATAATCGTCGGTGCTCACAGCCTTGTAACTCTAGTGATGCTACTTTTTTTTAACTTCAATGTTGTTGTACAAATTTCAAACCATGTATTGTCATTGAAATCATTTCGAATGATGATGCATTAATAATTGTCAATGTGGGACCAGTTCTTTTTATATAGTTTGGAAAAATTTTAAAAGTCAAGTGATGATATATTTGAATCCCAGATTTTTAATCTCAGAGTTGTAAACTACTCTTTCACTAAGTTAATTGGAAGTCGTTTCAGAATTTTCCCTAAAATGTAATTTATATTATTTTTATGAAATATATTCATTTTCGAGGTGCATACTGATTTAACTTTTATTTTTATCCAATAACATGCAAATATGATAGATACAATTAAGAAAATTTGGTTTGATAAAATTAACCGACAAAGTATTAATAAAATTTAAGAGTATTCAGTTTTGGTTGAGTCTCAAGTTGGCTTAATCATGTTCCGGGCCACTTTCTAAGTTAACTATAGTATTGGTTTGGTTCACCATTTTGATTCATATGAACTAGTTTTGATTTTTAGAATTTTGATTTAATTTAATTTGAAATGAAAGACGAAAAAAATAAATAAACAAAGGGCATGCTAGGTTTCGAAACCTTAACATAAGGGATAATAATAGCTGAAAGCCAAACTACCAAGCCAAATAATGCTTCATTAACAGTTTGTTATTTTATTTTATTAATGTTTTATGCGTGCATTGCACGCGCCACACGTTTTCTCCTCTTGAGTCCGGCTCGTAGAACAAACTGCGTACGATAGATCTTGACTCGTTATCGGTGGAGCTCATCCAAAAGTTGGCTCGAGCCGGCGAATGAGCCCCTTGATGCAAATACTCTAATAATTTGAGCTATATTATAAAATATATACATATATATGTTGATGTTGATGCTCTAATCGGACGCGGGGCCAAAGTACGGAGTGATCGCCAGTGTAAAGAGGCACGGACAAGGAGCGGCTCAGATAAGACTTCCAAGCAGAGGGGGCAAGGATGAACCGGAACACATCTAAACGAGAGGGATTCCGAGAATATGGCGGAATGTGACAATGAGAGCTTAAAGGAATTGATAGGTGCTACTCATACCATCAAGATACATCTTCTTTTCTGGTGCCTATCGTGGAAAAACTCTGAGATTAGGTGTGTTTGACTTGGAGCAATATTAGGATGGGTGACCTCATGGAATGTTTTCTCAGGAAGCATGCGAGTGAGGACAAAGCATGCTAGAAAAACTAGTGAATTGTGATGGTTTGTATCAATCCGGAAGTCGGGTTGTTACACATGCAACTGATAAGTATGGTTTTTCCACATTCTTTAAGGTTCATTTGATGTTATTTGTTGGTGGAAATCATGTTGGAAATAAGCTTTTGGTTTAATTTTGCTTGTTTGATAAGATTTTACACTTGTTTGCAAGTTTTAACGAAAATGCAGGAACTTAAGATCGAATTGGAGCAAAAGGATCTTATAATATGAAAGAGGAGTTCGATCGAAGCTATAGGAAAAAACGAAGATCAATTCGGAGTCCGAATGAGAAAGAACGAGGCGAAACAAAAATGTTGCGCGCGCAGTAATTACCCGCGCCTCACCACGCGGCCGCGTGTACCGGAGCATACAGCTGCTGAGGCAGCATTTTTCGAGCACCTAATTGCTCCATCTCGCGCGCCTGCATTTTGACCCACCTTAGCCGCATTTTTTGCACGTCTTGGGTCAAAATTGACCATCCTACCCTTAGCTTATATCATTTACTTCACTCTAGTTATTTGCATATATATATGGAATCCTCCCCCATTTGTAATCAACTTTCATTCCTCATTTCAATTTCATTTTGCAACTTTCTTCTTAGGGTTTATGCTATTAGATTTCAATTGAAGATTTGATTTGGATGCTTTCAAGATTGTAATTGAAGATTTCTCCATTTGGATTTATTAGTATCTCTATTTTATGCCTTTAATTCCTTTTTCTCTTGCCATTTCTTCTTTTATGTCTAGCTAAATCTTTGGGCCCCATTTGGTTGCTTAGACTAGATAACGATCAGATACAATATGAGATAAATAAAGATTGAATCATGTATAGTAACAACGTGTTTGGTTGATCATACAACTTTTATACACCTCTTTGTAAATTTGTAAATTTACCGACTTACCCATGCTCCTACATCCATCTCTATACACCTCTCTCTTTCTCTTACACTATCTCTCACACTCACACCAGAAATCTCCCCATGTCGTCTGTCTTTCTTTCTTTCTTTCTCTCTCTCTCTCTCTCACACACACCCACCCACCCACCATAAAACTTCTCCTTCCCATCAACACAAATAATTGAAAACCCACAGAGAAGTCATACATTCTTAAATCAAATTTGTTGTTAAAATTACTTTTTTCTCTACTTCTTATCCCATCAACAAAGAAAACGAAAACTTTACAGACTACTTCTCTCTCTTGTTTCTAAGGACAAAAAATAAAAAATCACAAATTTCCAAATTAAAAAACCCACAAAATCTCTCTCTTAGATTCTGAAATTCCAATGTCGTCTGAAAATTAAGACTGCGGATAGATTCATCCGAACGGGAAGAAGAATATCTTTAATGGAGGTTGAGGAGAGAGAGAGAGAGGAATGGGAAGAGTAGAGGTGTACATATAGAGGAGATGGGGAGAGAGCGAGAGGAGATGGTGAGGAGAAAAAATGAAAGGATAAAATAGTCATATGCTCAAGACAATTTTTGTCGGAGGGGGGTTGGTCCGACACATAATCACAAGATTTGAGGAAATTGGCACGGTCCTGCCCAAAATAGGATTAAATCTCGGGCCGTGAATCTCATCAACCAAATGTGAGATAAAGTCTAATCTTACTTATAGTCATGTCTAATCTGCGCAACCAAACAACCCCTTAGTTGATACTAGGAAGTTGTGAGGCTCAATTAATGGTGGAATTTCCTTATTGATGTTATTTTACCATCCAATTTATAGTTTCTGCATCTTGGTGCTTGTTTCTCATGTTAGAATAGGTGGCCTTTATTTTAGCATGCCAAGTGTTCGTGAAAATGCTTAATCAGTTTTTATGTTCATTGAATTCAAGTTTGCATGATATGAATGATTAAGGGTCTTAGCGGAAGTTAATCTATTCATATAAGGTTATAAATTTCGGGTGCTTTTGAGAGTTAATTCCTCGTTTTGAGTCTTAGTCGAGAAAGGCGAGTAATTGATCAACTTGTGCTTTCTTTTCGAGAGAGAGAATGTGCATATGTGTGTGATTCATTTGCTTGAACTGGATTAAAAATGGTTAAGTAGATCAATAGCCTAATTCCCCATTATTTTGAGTTGAGCAATGTTCCTAGAATCAACCCCCGTTTTATATTGTCTTCCTTGACTGTTTATTGCTTTAATTCTTTTTCTATGCTCTCTAATTATTGATTTCTATTTCTTTAAGTTGAAATATCTTCAATCATGACTAATCCTAGAGCTTGAATAGTAGGAAGGTGTATGAATTTTGTTTTCATTATATTTTCGTTCAATAGTTCTTGTGGATACGATACTCGATTGCTATTGCTACAATTACTCCGTTTGAGTTGCGGATATATTGCTAAGTAATTTAGTGATCAGCAACCCACTCATCGAGAAAAATCACATGACACATGCGTGTCCACGCACCGAAATCTTTTTTTGAAGGGTGGGTATGGTGACTTAAAGCATTCCAAGCAGAATTTTAAAAATTTTGCTCCTAAATTTGCTTTTAAGACTTCCCCTATACTATTTCTAACTCCTTTTTAAAATTACATACAACAATTCTCCTATTTTCTATCACTTATTTTATAAAGATTGTGGGTCCAACTTAATTTGTGAGATAAAAGAAGATTCACGGAGGCATAAATTTGAGAAGAATTATAGGAGAATGTAAATAATTTGGTGGGATCCATCTAACTTAGGAGATCTGCTGGATTAACGTTTTAATACATTATTTTATTATGTTAGCCTAAAGTTTGAGTTAAAATTGGTTTTTTTTTTTTGATAAATTGAGTTAAAATTGATTTTAAGTGAACTATTGGGAGTGCTCTTACACACACTTTCATTCTTAATCTCTTAAAATTTAATAATTTGCAATTATAATTTATTAATTTAAACAATAAATTATAAAAATTGAAAACTTACTTTCTTTGAAATAATAATAATAAATTAGTAGTATTTCTTTCTGTTTGGAAAATTATAAATTCTATTGTGTTAAACCGGTTACAAAATAGTACGACAGTGCATCTTATTAGTATATTTTGTTTTTAGAGTGTGGGCGATCTAAATTCTAAGTCGACTCTCTCTCTCTCCCTCTCCCTCTCCCTCACACACAGAAACACTAATGAGTGTGCCATGCCGATGCCGACCTAATTACCTAAATCCAAACGTTCGTCTCAGAAACCAGCGGGCAGCAAGCAACTCCCGTCCACGTGTCCCCATTTAAAAGGCTGTAAATTGCTATGTCACTTCACGTTCAAACTTCACTTGTAATTTATAGTATTTCCATCAAATTTTTTTAGAGTCATGCTTTTTCTAGATTGATACTAGATCATTTTAAATTATCACATTGCAAATCATGATATTATATACTTCTATATATTATTATTATTATTATTATAACAAATTAGTAGGACTTAACTATAAACCTCTTGTTAAGAAGAGATTTATGAGCCTCAACTTTACATTTAAGCTAGGCTTCATCGACAGAGTCATTCTATTTAATAGTAATATGACCGTTACAATTTGGTCCATTAAATCGAAGCAACTTAATTTAATTAGATATTTCATTTAAAGAAGTACGACTATAGAACTAGTATGTTTTATGTTTTTCTATTTTTGAGAAGACTAGTAGTAGTATATTTTATGTTACTCTGATATCATCATATACTTAAAATTTTATCATAATAAGCGTAAATATATTTCTTTTCACATTCTTTCAACAAAATTCTTTGAATTCTCCCGCTTATATTTATTCAGATTTATGTGGCCTTCAAATTTAAATGTTATATTAGAATAAATTTGTATAAATTGTTCCTAAAAAAAACTGTATAAATTAAAGAATTTAAATTATTAAAAATCACTTAAAACTGAAAATTCATAGTTAATCTAACTTTTTTTCTTCTTATTGGATCAATTTTTGGCCGTTTTTAGTGCGACCACATAGCTATATTCTTTTTTCACCAAACCAACTGTAATTAATATTTTGCACCATAAACGATATCCAACAATAATATACCAATATAATTCAGCAAATGTTTTTTTATTATATGTTTTTGGTGTAAGATCATTGCACGTAGGTAAAATTTATCCTAATTATATGTTGAGGTAGGAAATAAGAACCATCAAGATATCTCAAAATAATTATAGGAATAAGATTAATAGAATTTTCTACAGATCTGTCATGCCTCCCTAATATTTATTATGCCATTAAAAGATCATATTACGGCGCTACACATAAATATTATCTTTAATAAACAATCCTAAGTTGCATGCAATATAAAGTTTTCTTGATTATATATATGTTTTTGCTTAATAGAAACCACTAATTGATTACTTTTTTTTACTTTGTTTTAACTCACGCTTCAAAGAATTTGCAACGTAGCAATATTCAATATATGATTCTTTGTTTTCAATTAGGACTTGAATCGTTTTTGTCAAATATTGAAAATAAAATATTAACAATCACACAGTAATCATCCGATTTTTTGAAGATACAAATTAGATATTCCAATTTATTCTTAATTTCAAATAATTAATCATACATACACCTTCGTAGGCTAAAGCTTCGTCCATTGCTATTAATGACGGCTACTATCATTAATTTACAAATAAATTATTTAAAACGTTATTATTTATTAATCGATATTAGTGATAAACTATTTATGCATCTAAAAATTTTGTATTGAATTAAAAGGGTGTGCAAATTAATTTTGTTAGATATAAGCAGGGCCATACATGAACATATAATTGTAGGATTTGAATTTAGAAAATACCTTACAAGAAAGACGCGATTCTTTCTTAGACTATCCGCAGTGGTAGTGCCTCTATGAGGTGTCTCTAATCTCTATGGCGTGTGATGGAGATGAAGGTAGAGATAGTGAGCTGTAGTGAGACTATATCTATAGGGTGTCTTTTATCTAATTTCTGAATTTGTATTTTGCATTATTTTTAAGCAGAAAATTAGAAAATTTCATAATTTAAATAAATACTAGTACAATACATTAATCGGAAAAAAAAACATTACATCAATTGAAATTTCAAAAATAAAAAACATCCTACTTGGCAAGAGGTCCAAATCGACTCCAAACATGCTCAATTAAATCATTAGTGAGCGGGTGGTGCTTCTTTGTATCTCTCAACGCTTCGTCCCGTTTGAGATAATCTTTCTAGGACAGCGGAATGCGGACCTGGTGTACATCACTGGACGTCTCTGTTTCCATGTCCTCCCTCCAGTTCACAACATCCTCTCTCTCGTCTTCAATGATCATATTGTGCAAAATAATGCACGTAAACATGATGTTGCGTAGGTGCTTCGTATACCAGTTCCACGCCAAGTTCTTGATAATTCCCCACCGGGCTTGAAGAACACCGAACGCCCGTTCGATATCCTTCCTCGCCGCTTCCTGCATCTTCTTGAACCGCTTTGACTTATGGTCCGTTGCAAGCGGGAGAGCCTTGATCAGCATTGACCAAGATGGGTAGTACAGATGTCAATTGGGTTGGGTCGGCACAGGCCCACAAGCTTCAAGGCCCGGCTCGGCCCAGGCCCACGAATGGAGAGGGTCGGGCCTGATTCGAGCTTTTACATAAAAATAGGCCCATTAGAGGCCCAATTAATGAAAGCCCGTAATGGGCCCGGGCCTGGGCTACAAAATTGTCCCAGATAGGGCCCATTTCAACATGAGAGCCCAGCCAGGCCTGGAACATTTTTGAAATGGGCTAGGAATGGGCCGAGCTGAGCCGGGCCTGGACAACTCTAATGGGTAGATCCCATCGGTTAAGTAGTAACCATTGTCGTAGTGCTTTCTGTTCACCACGAATTTGCACGTCCTCGAATAAGGGCAACTGGTTGAGGATGTACATATCGTTGTTGGAGCCTGCTACTCCAAAAAAGGCGAGCCAAATCCATAAATCTTGAGACGTCATGACCTCATAAATTAAGTAAGGTACGCCCACATCTCCCCGGGTTAGGCAGTCGCTCACGCCTTCGGGCAATTCCTCCACGCCCAGTGCATACAGTCCAGGCTCTCAAGCATCCCAGGAAAGTCGTGCTTCTCCTCGTGCATCTGCAGCCGAGCGGTGTCTTGAGCAATGAGCATTTGGTTCCTCAAGTTCAAGTACACATCACCGAAAAGCTCGATGACAACTTTGTAGAACTTTTGGAGGCAAAGACGGCCCGTGCTATCTTCGATCTTCAAGTATTCATCGAATCTATCCAGCGCTCCATTGGTGGCTAGTTGGCGAATGGCCATTGTGCATTTTTGCACCGACCTCAAGCCTCATTTGTCGGTTGCATCTCGTTTCTACTTGAAGTAGCGCACATTCTGCTCCAACGTCTCGCAAATCTTCAAGAACAGATTTTTGTGCATCCGAAAATACCGGCGAAAAAATGTAGGGTCGTATGTCGGGTTGTTGTCGAAGTAGTCGACCATCAACTGTCGGCACGCCACCTCCCGATCGCGATGTACCACGGTCCTCTTCCCCATCTTTTTTTTCTTGGCGGCGGCCAGTCGAGTGGCAACAGCTTGCAAGTTTGTGACAAGCGACATAATTTCGTCGTCTGTGCCATGAGAAGAGTAGTCGGTTGAGGAATCCAATGAGAAAGGTATTTTTTTTAACAAAAAATAGAGAGCGAAAATAGAGAGAAAAGAAGAGAAGAAGATGAATTTGGTGTGGAGAAAAGGATGTGCACGAATGGGGTATTTATAGGAGAAAAAAAATTTGGCAGATTGAGCTGTTCGGCAACGACTATGTTTTTAAAAAAAAATTCCATTGTACGCGCCATATTTTTTTTAATTAAGGGCACGCGCCGGATTGAGACCGTCTCGAGCTCATCCTCCTCGCAGCGGGCTGTCTCGTTGGCTCTGCTGTTTTGAGCCGGCCAACGAGACAACCGATGTGGCTAGTCTTATGACTTACTTCAAATATCCAATCAATTGGCTAGAGACTCGTGATGATAACATATTGTAAAGTAAATAGAACAAAAATATATAAAATAGAGAAAAGAGGAGAAACCGCACAGAACAAGAACTATTGTTTTATTGCTTTCAAGTGTGATACAAAATAGGGATAATAGAATATACTCCCTCCGTCCACGAAATAAACTCCTACCTGCCCATAAAAATTTATCCACAAAATAAACTCATACTTCACTTTTTCCAATCACATCATGTGGGACCTTACTATATTTACAACAACTTCCACTTTCATTTTATTTTTTCCACTCACAATAAGTGGGAACCATATTCCACTCACAACAACTTTAACTCTATTTTATCTTTTTCACTCACAACAAGTGGGACTCTTATTTCACTCACAACAATTTTAAATTCCATTTCACTTTATCCACTCTCAACAAGTGGGACCCAAACTCCACTCAAAACACTTTTTAAGTTTTCTTAGGCTATCTGCAGCCCGTCTCGACGCCGATTGCTCGAGCGGCAATCGAGCAGGGGGGAACTCAAGCACGGTGCGTGGCGGAGCGGCGGGTCTCGAGCAGGGCTTGAGCACTCGAGCACCCCTCGAGCAGTGCGTGTTTAACACGCGCGGGTCCAAAAAAAAAAAGGTCGGGCGTGTGGCGCCACGCGCCAACGTTATAAAAATTTGAGTGCAACGGCTTGATTTTTGGCAGCAACGATAAGAATGCATTTTTCTTTATTTTTTTTATTTCATTTATTTTACCTATATATATCCATTTTCATCTCCCTCATTTTCACACCTCTCATTCCTTTTATCCCTCAAAATTTTTTCATCTCCTTCATTTCTTCAACAAATTCATCCAAAAAAAAAAAATTATGGATCCCAACAACCCATTTTCGTCGGCGTGATTTCCCGACATGTTCGACGACATGTATGGTTTTACGGGGGTGGGGCTTGATCAAATCAACCTCAAGACTTCGGCCTCCGCCGGATCCTACCCGTCGTTCTCCCCCGACACCGACAGTCTGGCGACAAACACCGAGGATCGCCTCATTTTGGCACCTCCGCCGTCCCAGCCCGCTGCTGGAGGAAGAAAAAAGAAGGGCAAGGGCAAAGCCATCGCCACCTCCACCTCCACCGCCGCTGCCGAGGAAGACGACTAGGAACCCGTCAAGGGCGTCAAGCGGCACAACTACACCGACGAGCAAGCTAGTTACTTGGCACAGATTTGGGTGGAGGAGACCTGCAACTCCATCATTGGCTGCGACCAGTCCGACGAGAGATATTGGGGCGCTATCCAAGAACGCTTCAACAAGAAGTTCAACTTGGATCTCAACAAGAAAGCCGTGAGGAGCTTCTTCGGCCGCATCCAGACCGCTGTTAAAGCCTGGATTAGCGCTTTCCAGAAAGCTCAATCTCGCCGGCCAAGCGGCGCCGATGACGGGTTTGTGATTGCCCAGGCCCAAGCCATCTACAAGAGCAATACCCAGACACCTTCTTTCAACTATTTCACAGCTTGGGACATTCTCAAAGACAATCCCAAGTTCATCCTCGCCAATTTCCCAGACGTACCCTCCATGAAGAGGACGAAGACTACGGCGGAGGGCAACTACACTTCTTCTCAGTCCCAACCGTCAGTGGAGGAGGCCCAGTCCACCGAAGGAGAAAGCGCGCCTCCCCGACCGGAGGGTCGAGATGAGGCAAGGGCCAGGGCAAGGGGCAAAGGAAAGAAGCCGGTCGAGGGGTCGTCCCAGTTCGAATCCGTCATGGATCGATATACCTCCCGAATTACCCAGTTCCCTGAGGCCAAGCATGAGATCGCGTTGGCGTTGCGGGAATCAGCTCAAGCGAAGCTGGAAAATGCTCGGGCGAGACAAGAAGCTGTTCGGCAGAGACAATATGCCACGGACTTAGAAGTTGTCTCCAGGGATACGAGATATATGACGCCGGAGCAGCTCCATGTTCACAAGATGATGGTGGAGGAGGTGAAGCAACGTCGTGGATGGGCGTAGTTTTTTTCCGTAATTTTTAGTTTTATGTAATTTTTTTTTAATTATGTAGTGTTTTTTTTTATTGTGTGTGGCATGTAATTTTCTAATTTTTAAATATTAATGGACAATTCGTATTATTTATTCGTAGTGTATTTTAATTTATTTACAAATAGATGAATTAATTTAATAAATGAAAATGGAGAATTCTTTAATATTGTACCGGAGCATCCTTTAGAGACCGTTGGGATGCAGGGGTAGAGGTCTCTAAGGATGCTCTAGTGCTGGAGCACCCCTTGAAGCATCCTAATAGTCTTCAAAGAATACAGATAGTCTTAGTCTCCGTGCCGTCCATAAAATGAAAATTTATTTCATGGATGGAGGAAGTATATAATAATATAAGATGAAACTCAAATCAGCCCTACAAGTAATGTTATCATTCTTTATTTATTTGTTAGTACATTCGCAATTAAAAGGATTTCGAGGTTTTTTTTTTTTTTTTTTTTTTTTTTTTTTTTTGAGAGAATCTAGGATTTCGAGATTAGATCACCACATTTATTCTACGTGCTTGCATAAATTTTTTGGAATAAATTCCGCATACTCGAGAATCACTCGATAATCTAATAACCTTCCTCTAATTTTAAATAGGCCTTGTCCTTTTGCTTTTTTTCGTATTCCCAAATAAACATCTTCCTTCAAAAATTGAGTAACTTTTTGTACTCTCTTCATCCCGATAACTAAGTTCTTCTTTTCTTTTTTCATTTATTTTATAAGACAAGATCAAGTGAAATCTTACTATTTTAATTGAGTGAATGATATTTTTTATATTTTATAATACAAGTTACCTATTTTCTAGATTTTCTATGTAATAATTAGAGATAATTTAAATAAATTTATCATTTTTTTGTGTTTTTTTTTTAATTATTATTTTGTTTTACCGCAGATGACATTTATTTAAGAATGAATGGAATATTAAAAAAAAAGGACATAAGCATTTCCTCAACTTTTCAATTCATTTGAAATCTTCCAATCTAAATGTAATACAAGATGATTTTAATCGGTATGTCCAAGGCTAGCGTACCGATTTCCAAAATTACCGGTTTTTCAACATCTAATGCATCAAATACTCCCATCATGTTATAATATAGTAAGATGTTTTGGTATTTTGTATTCGGCGCCAATATAACATACTCATTCAGTCGTCTTTCATACTGGCCCCAAAACTTAATGCTACGAAATCGCAAATCAAATTATCATTGCATTCCACGTGACATTTTCTTTGCATTAATAAAGAGATTAATGCAATAGATGATATCACATAAAAAGTCAATAAAAAATCTGATTTGATAAATTTGACATATGAAAGCGAGGAGATAGAATATGGAGTAGAATACAGGGTGAAATCAATTATGATGTAAGTGAACATCTTAAATAAAATAATGTTATCAATTTAAATTTTTTAGGGAATCATTAACTTTTATTTTTAATCACAGTAACGAGTAATGAAACATCCAACACAATGACCTGTGTTTCATCCAGGGATGGAGCTACAATGGGTCATGGGGGGTCATTGGCCCTCCATCCATGGACTCCACCCCTATATATATTGATATATAATAAATTATGATATTCTTTTTACTTATATTTTAAAAAAAGGGTAGTGTTATTTGGACATACTATGTCCAGATATACGATGATAAAAATACAGATTTGACGGAAGTTTTTAACTAATAATTTAATTTCATAGCTTCGATAGTTTGATTATTATTAAACATACACTTTTTAAATTTTAATTATAAAGTTTCATCCCAATTTAAATTCACAAGTTTAGGACTTGGGTGTGGATGAGAGTAAAATTTGGGAGCGGGTGTACGTGAGATCGATATTTCGGAAAGAAGTCTGAGTAGGAAAGAAATTTTGAAGGCAATCGGATAATTTTTTTTCTATTTCAAGCACGTATGTTTGGACATACTATGCCCTAATAGAATTATTGTACAAAAAATATGTTAGGTCTAATGCATCTCTCATTTTTATGTATTTTTTTATTTATCAAAATTTCTAGATACTAGAAATTCTTATGTAAAATTTATAGTAGTTTTGTTTTAGTCCATTTTTATTTGATTTATTTATTTCTCATCATGATAATTTAAATATTATATTGTTAAAAAAAGACTAAAATTTTTTAGAACATGATTCTTTAGGGATATAAGGAAAACAAATTTAGATATGAATAATAACTTTTATTTTGAATTATCAAATTTACTAAAACATCTTGAGATTTTATTGTAAAATATACGTTCTAGTTCTTGCTAATTGATAATGAATCTATTGTGCAACACTTTAAAATTGAAAACAACATACAAATAAACTTTAAACTCTTTTTAATGGTGTAATATGATAATATATAATGGTTGTACTAAAATTTCTATATTTTTAAAATTTTTAATTTAGTGCTTTAGGTATGATATTTTGAATTGTGGTAATCCATTGAAATACACTTTTTCACAATGCAAAAATGAAAAATACACCACCCTCTCAACAACAATGAAAAATACACCACTTTGAATATTTGTAATATAATATGCCATCTTATCAACCTCTTTATATCACATCTCTTACACATGTGTAAGAGATGTGATATAAAGTATATGACATTGCAATGATTAAATGATAATTATGTCATTATTTGTCAATCATTAGCCAATAATTATATAAGTTAATTATTTTATGTATCACTATTCGTGATTAATTAGGGACAAATTTGAGTCGAAAATTTTTGAAAAAGCACTAAACGAACCTAAATGCATATCCCGCTCGGATACTTTAATTTCATGCTCGACACGTGTCAAATCTCGCTCGAGCAGGAATGATCCCGCTCGAGCTGGATTTGACACGCGTCGAGCATGAAATTAAAGTATCCGAGCGGGATATGTCAGAAAGCTGGTCAATGTACAGAATGATGGCTGATTGGTGCATGGCATGGATTTATTTGCTTGTGCAGATATGAGACAGTACATTTTCACGTGAAATGGGGAAAAAAATCTATATAGCATTAACAACTCTATATATTTTACCATTCACATCGCTATTTTACACACCCACAATATCATTCTTCCAAATTCATCACATTGTATAGTGGGCAGCAATCTTTGAAGTAACATCCACTCGAAATTCATAACATTCTATACTGGGCAGCAATATTTCAAGTAACATCCCATCAAATTCATTATTTTAGGTATTTTCCCTCTCTTGTATTTTTCCAGTAGTATCCACTTAATAATCAAAACTTTGAAATTTATATTAATGCTGTATAGTTTGCATAGCAAGTGAATTTTATCATTTCCCACTCGAAATTGAAAATTTCCGCTCGTGAATTTAAATCCCGCTCGAGCGGGATTTTAGGCCTTGCGAGAGGGATTTTGTATATTAGGACTCCAAAAAAAATTAGTATCTATATGTATCATTTCCCGCTCGAAAGAACCACTTCCTGCTCGTGAGGTTAGATCCCGCTCGAGCAGAAAATTATGTGGTTGGCGAGCGGGATTTCGTATTTTTGTGTTATTTTTATTAATTGTTATGTGTTTGTACTTATTTGTAGATGGATCACTATTTTATTATCAAATACGGAGGAACATGGTCTGGTTGTACGTACTCGGGCGGATATGAATTTGTAGATGTCGATCACTGTCTCATTGGCCTAAGGTACAACATCGATTGTCAATTAAGTGCAAACTCCTTCAGCACACAGTACGAGTTGCATTATCTGTCGAAGAATGAGAGGGGACGTACTGTAAAGTGCCCATTAAGCACCGACGTTGAATTTTATGGTTTGTGTGCCACGCAACCAGAAGCAACTGTGTACGTGACTTACCAATACACGAACGTATACGTGCCTGAGTTCGATGCTGATTATTATGAAGAAATGGATCGTATCCAAACACAGATGCTTTCCTCCACTTTTAGTGTTGATGCATACCCCGTTGGTGGTAATTATGCATCGACATCCACACATTATTTCGGATCCACGTCGACTCAAGTTGCAGAGACAGCAGAGGGTTATGGCAATGATGAAGATGCAGATGGTGCTGAAGAAGCTGACGATGCTGACGATGATGAAGAGGCCGATGGTGATGACGAAGATCAAGAGGCAGTTGGTCCTCAGGATGAAGACTATGAGCTGCAAACCGACAGTGATGCGTCCGAAGAGATGGCAGAGGACATCATGATAGATAACGGTGTGTTGGAGCGTGAAGCATGGATTCGTGGGGAAGAAGATGACGAAGCCGGTGATTGGAGCAGTTGGTTAGTTCCAGTGATTCCCGTGAATGCAACGAATTCAATCGTTGTACATGAACTAGGCTAGAAGATGGTGATTTGTCTGTTGGTTCTGTTTTCGAAAGTAAAGCATCTCTAAATGTAGCAGCAGGCTTGTGGCACCTGGAGATTGGAGCAGAATACAAAGTTGATGCCTCTGATGGCCTACGTCTCAGATGGATATGCAGGCGTATGGAATCTTGTCCGTTCGAGCTGAAAGCAAGATCAAGTAAAAGATCAAAAGCTTGGAGAATTACCAAGTTTACGGGCGATCACGCATGCACACGCCAGCTCGGACGTGTTGGTCGTAGAAAAGTTCGCATGAATGTGATTGCAGCCTACGTTGCTCGGAAAATACGAAGGAAGTGTAAAATAATAGAGCCAAAGGCCATTATGGCAGAGGTGCAAAGCGAATTTGGGTTCACCATTCGTTATGATTTGGCCCTGCGAGCACGGCACGCAGCTATAGAAAGCATATACGGGGGATATGTTAATTCCTTCCGGATGTTGCCAGGCTATCTTCACATGCTACAGCAATGGAATCCAGGTACATTTACTGATTTGCAAGTTGGTATTGATGGAAAGTTCGAATACTTGTTTATAGCTTTCGGCGCATGTAGACTTGCTTATCCACTGAATATGAGGCCTGTGATTGCAATTGATGGCACTCATCTGAAGGCCAAGAATAGAGGTATCTTGTTTGTCGTTGTCACTAAGGATGCCAACGAGCATACCTTTCCTCTAGCGATTGGCGTTGGGCCTATTGAGAATGATATCTCTTGGAAGTGGTTCCTCAGCCGATTTAGAATTGCGTATGGAGAATTGAATGATACATTAATTGTGTCTGATGCCCATCCCTCGATAGATAACACTGTGAAGGAGGTTTTTCCGAATGCAGTTCATGGTTTATGCTACTATCACTTGCTGGAAAAGATTAACCGATACGGAAAAACAGTGGTGGAATTGTTTAAAAAAGCTGCATTTGCATATCGCCTAGTAATTTTTGATAAAGCAATGGACATGATCCGCCGCGAGAGCGAAGCTGCTTACGAAAAATTGATGAGTGTCGGGCCCGAGAAGTGGTCTCGAGTTCACTGTCCTTTACCGCATTACAGTCAGCTAACATCTAATGCAGCCGAGAATTGGAATGGGTGGTTGGAGTGGGCACGACGGCTACCAATATGTTCAATGCTTAATGCAATTAGACATGTCATCGAGGAGTGGTTCGAGGAGAGACGAAATGTCCCTCACGGCAATGACACTGTACTGACTGCTAACGCGGCAGCCAAATTAACGGCGGGAATGAATTTTGACGTATACTGCACGAAAGGCCATGGGGTCGATCTTCAATGTCCGTGATTCTAGAAGACATCATCAAGTGGACCTTGCGACAAGGACATGCACATGCATGGAATTTCAAGCTGATGGGCTCCCTTGTTCTCATGCCATTGCTGCAATTCTGTAAGTATTCCTCACATGCATTCATCTATCCTTTATTTATTTGAAAATACTAATGTTTTCATACGATTGTTTTTGTAATGTAAAATTGCAGGAAAAATGGTGAAAGCATATACGATTATGTTCAGTATTACTACACACGAGAAGCTTGGAGTGAAGTTTATCAAAATTCTATAAATCTTGTTCCTCACATTGAAGATTGGACTATTCCTACTGCTGTGGATAACATATTGGTCTTGCCTCCAAAAATCACGCCTCTACCGGGTCGCCCGAGATTGAGCCATCATCGAGCTCACACAGAAAGCCAACAACGTAGGAGATGTAGTGTGTATCATGAATATGGACATACTCGTGCAATGCATAATCGACATGTAGGATGAATGTATGTTTCGTGAGACTGTTGAAGAAATATTAGAAACAAACAAATATTACTGAATTAATAAAAAGTACTACTCAAATTGTTTTAAAAAACTTGAAATTAAATATTCAATATTCATACAACACAAAATAAAAAATAAGCAATCACCCAGCTGATGGTCTACGCATTTGCTCTAAATCATATCTGTACCATCCGCTCCATCCGGTGCACGACAAATACTAAATATAGCCGCGGCAACCCTCTTCCGATATTCCTTTATGTGTGTGTTGCCCCACGGAATAGAGGGTGAACCACTAATTAGACGTTCAATCGTCATCATTGCAAATACACCACTGTTGACACTGTCTTTCTACTTGAATTGATCTACAGCTGGAATGATTGTGAGGGACAAGGGCCTTTCATCATACTCCGCTCCAATTGTGTTGTGCCTCCAGTAAAATGAGTATGTAAGAACTCGACTCCAAAGCTTCAGGATTGGCTCCAAGCTCCTGCGTCGGCGCGCTTGTGCCTGTCGGTCAATATAATGATACATGGAGTCGTAGAGCTCAGCCTCCCACTTCTTGCAATCAATTCGGAGGACCACGTAATGCAAGTCAATATTGCACAAAACAATCATCTGCATCAAAGGAACGATTAATATAAGAACTTGGAGGAGAATTATCAAGTAAATGTCCCTGTGCGTTCACTTACGTGGTTTGCACCAAAGAAGCTCGGTCGTCCACCTCCCGTTGCTCCATGCGCTCCATATAGTAGACTAACTGGAGGCTCATAATCAGCATAAGTGGCCCAGGATCCCCTAAGTTCCCGCTTGATCTCTATGGTCAAAATCTTATTGCACCAATCACCTCTGAGCTGAAGCTGGAATAAACACGAGACACACTCATAAGTCACACTATTAAATAATTTCGGTTATTCATTGAAATTGAACTTACAAAGACATCGGTTTCTAATAACACAGTGTTTGTGCTTGTCACATCGGGCTTCACATGCACTTGGTCCATTAGTCGTTTTCTCAAGTAGGAGATGAACAAATCTACGACCTACAAGGCAAAAAATAAGGTTGTTAATTAAATTTAAATCTGACATAATCGATAAAACAATATTGTCTTTACCTCACAGTTAATGTCTGCGTTAGTCTGCATAATTTGCCTCCACCAGTGCTTGCCTACAAATCCCCCTCTTTCAGGAATGACCATGAATCCATCCCCATCACCGCTCATAAATAGTTGAAACGATTGCGTCAATCCCGGCGGAAGTGGATGTGGTTCTCTTTGGGCAAGCATGGGCGTCTGTATTGCTGCAGCAGCTCTCCGAATTCTTTCCCCTCTTCGTTGTTGTTGTTGCTGCTGCTCCTGCTGCTGTTGCTCTTCCACAAACGGCATCTGATTAATTGGGACTGCACGAATTGGCGACGCCACCTCGTTTAAACGTGCCTCAAAACTCTGTCCCTAGCTCTGCACAAACAGAATAAATATCAATATCTTACGTGAAACAGAACAATGCATAATCTAATATATGTAACATAATTACATACCGTAGTAAGAGAATCCCACAATGCATTGAAATTGGTACTTCCCTCGTGCATAAACGAACCGTACTGATCGAACATTGCACTCGATGATCCAGACTGGTAACCAGGCTCGTACATGGAATGACGAGCTGGACAAGAGGGCGACAAAAAACGTTATGCTTGCAAGGAATGACGAGTTGGACAAAAGGGGGTGCGCTGGCCTTCCTGGCTCTGCCCGTGTGCAGGGTCTCCCACTGAGCGGCGCTGGTGTTCCTGGCCCTGGCCCTGTGCCTCTCGCACCGAGGAGCGGCGCTGGTGATCTTGCCCCTGGCCTTGTGCAGGGTCTTGCACTGAGGGCCGTGGTGACTATATAGGCATGGACCACGGGGTGGGCTGACGTCCAGGGGATCGGCGTGTAGATCCACATCGGGCTTTTTCAAACAAGCCCTCAATCCAAGATTTCAGCTTGGGGAACAGTCTCCGCTCCACTTTCTCTACAATGCGATCCTCTGCTAAAACAATCTCTGATCGAATCCAGCGTCGATCACTGGACCGTAGGACGTGATCGGCCCCACCACTTGAGGATGAAGATCCTGCCTGACGAACACGCTTTCCGTGTTCTGGACGGCTGGGTGGCTCTCGATACTCAGGATCACGATCCTCTGCCTCTGCCTCTGCCTCTTCCTCTGCCTCTCCCTCTGCCTCTGCCTCTGCCTCGACCTCTCGCTGGTCATTTCTAACAGGCTGCCTCTGTTGACCCCGCTGTCTCTGTGCTCTCCTTCGAGGAGGTCTCTCTTCATGCTCTTCATCTTCAATTACTATGGCCTGGCGTGGCTGACGGGGGAATTGTTCCCCTGCACGTAACGGATTGCGCGGCACTACATAGCCCACTCCAAGTGCATTTGGATACTGACTGGACCGGAAATAGAAAGTCTCCATTTCAGCGTCATCCGGTACAAAAAGGTTGAATCGACCAACCTGCAGCGCAAAACATTTTATCAAACACAAATAGAATTATGAAAAAAATACTTAAAAATACATACAGTGCAAAAATAAAAATTTACCTGCAAGGAAAATAATGGCTGCAACTCTATTCCACTTAACTTCTTAAACTTCCATTTTAGACATCTGGGCCGTGCATCCGGGTTATCAAGGACCGCAACTACAACGGCTAAGTCTGGCAGTGCCTCCAACGACCAAATGTGGAAAGCCCAGGCTGGACCGTAGAAGTGGTACTTTTTCGTCTGCTGCATATTGTCCATGTAATGCTTCAGATGCAAATACGTGTATGCGCCCCAAGGAAACCCAGAAAATGCGTCCAGATCGTCCACCAGCTTCCACACCCAATCGGCAACAAACTTCTTCTACTCAAGACCAAACAACAACATATACAGAACTAACACGTGCGCGACCTGCAGGTACAACTCTCCACTCTGATCTGTCACTTGCCTCAGAGAAAACTGATCGAGGAGGTCCCCCACACTAATCAGCACGTCGTTGGCAAACCGCCGATACACTTGCACACCCCGTAAGTCGTGGTCGTCTGAAGGTCGGAAATCAGACGAGCCGAATGACAATCTGGTAACCAAGGCATACTCCGCAGAAGAAAACGGAAGGTTCGCCCCGTTGATATGAAATCACATGTCGTGTGGCTTGCCCTATTGAACCGAAACCTGTCGGGACAATACGTGATGCACGCCCATACCGCACTTCTGCCCCGGCTGCCAGTAAGTAAAGTGACCAAAACAACCTTCAAGCCACCTCTCCAGGAGATCCTGTCCCCCAACCGCCATCAATGTAGACTGCACGTCTTCTACAACACTGTGCCTGTAGGACGTGCTAACCGCGGACTTCCGGTCAATAGTCTCAGGCCTCTTGAAAATAATCTGCACGATTAAATATTTGAATTAAACTACAAATAATAAAATCAAAATATACACGGTATTAAACAAGTTCACTAAACATTTCCCGCTCGAGATTAGCAAATCCCGCTCGAGCGGGATATCATGCCAGATATGACAACAACGAGCGGGATATGACATACAAAGCATACACAATAATTATCAAGTTAAATAAGAATATCTCGCTCGGTTAAAACATATCCCGCTCGGAAAAACTAAATCCTGCTCGAGCGGGATTTATGCCTATTAATCGAGCGGGATTTAATGCTATTGACATGTAAAAATTAAGGGAATATTTACGAGTAAATTACGCATGTGATCAATTCAACAGTCTTCCAAATCACAATTATTAGTATAGATTAAACAGCAAACAATCGAAATACGAACAATTTAGCAAATTAGGGATCTGGGTGAGGTTATACACTATTATTATTAATTAAATAACAGAACAAAGCATTTCCCGCTCGTAGAAGACAGATCCCGCTCGAGCGGGATATACCTATATCTAAGGTTTCTCGAGCGGGATTTCATATACATAGATCCTAAATAATTTTTGCAATTTACAGTTGAAATTTCAGATTCAAATTCAAACGCATGAAATAAAAAAATACTAACCTCTCCATAATGAGCCATATTGTGGAAACTAATAAGTGAATTCACGCCGTCGACTGCACGGTATTGAGGTCGGAAATTTTTGACTAACAAAAAGAAGAGAGTGAGCGGGATTAACTTAGAGAGAGGGAAGACAGTGCAGCGGGATGAAGAAGTGAGCGGGAGGAAGAAGGAGTGCGGGATGTGTTAAATGAGAGGTGGGAGGCGAGAGAATTAAAGTAGGTCTAAAAAAACAGTATTCTCGTGACTTGGGAAAGAGAAAGACAACTAAAAACAAAAAAAAAGGCCCATTAGAGTCAACACGATTTGACTCGTGTATGACACCTTTTCAGTTTTTGTATCCAAGGTGTATATTTCATTGTGTTTGAAGATGTGGTGTATTTCTCATTTTGCACCTTTCATATGGTGCATTTAAAATTTTCCCCCTTTTGATTGAATTTATAACTAATTTTGGGCCCCCAAGTAAGAGTTTCTAGCTTCGTCACTGGTTTCATCCCAAATATACCTGTAAAAGGGTAATCATTTGATAATTTAGCTAGATTATGCAGGATTACAGTTGCATCACGCATAATATGAATGATACGAAAACTAGGACAAGAACGAAGATGTGGGCAATAACTATCAAACATAGCTACAAATGATGAGCTATCGTTTTAGTGGAACATCTTTCAGAGAAATGGTTCACTAATAGACCAAGGGATAAGTAATTCGACTGATTCACATCCAAGTCATGAATGTTTAATTGGAAACCATATTATATAGGGAGACATTGTTTTTTGCCAATTTGAATTGAATAATGATATAAAATTGGTCAATTTCCGGCATCATATCCATAGTTAGCACATTCATCATAGTTAGGAGTTAAAGCTACGTATCAAGGTCACGATCTATATCGTCACTAGGCAACAAGCTTGTTATCCATTCTGAATTCCATAAAATTCATGTATTTTCAACTGATCCAAGAGAGAGCTTTATGAAGTCCCATAAGCTTTTTTTTTTGTGAACTTTTAGACAGTCCGCTAAAATAACAACTTCCCCATTTTTCTCATTACATGCAATAATGCATGCAATGTAGTAGGAAAGTCCGCAAAGAAAGCAAAGTCTCCTCCACACAAATCTACACTGATTAAAAGTTATGCCAATCCAAAATAACCCAATTTGAAATGAGCCGATAATGGATTCATCAACTAGAACCTTGTCTTTCCATCCATTTCAGAACATGAGCTTTCTCCCAAATAACAGATCTTACAGAATTGACTTCAACCTATTCATAATTTGGTACGCTATGTAGCACTTGTTTCGAGATACATATATATATATATTTGCAATACTATCATGTTGAAACAAAGCAAATTACATTTTAAATTTCTTGCTCTGCCAAATATTTTAAGTAATAAAAAATGGAAGGGTTATGACGAGCTTATTCCGGCAATGTAGTTTATTTGTGAGGGATTTGAGATTCCTAAACCGTTAAATCCCCTTTGTAAATCCAAATTGCGTAATCCTTCCTAACAAACAAAAGGAAACACATAGGAGTATATGTTATTAAATTGTGCTCGAACAGCCAAAATATTAAATAGATATAAATCGCCGTTTATATCATAGTAGTAGAAGTGGGCCCACGCGTTAATAATTAAATACGTAGGTAGGAGTAGTAAACTTTATCGATCTCATCTTGAGTCACATGGTGTATATAATCCCACGGTCTCCCTTTCACTCTTCCTTCTTCCCTCACCCTCCTCGTTGCTGTTGTCTCCGCCTTCCATCACTATTCCGTCTCTCCCTCACCTTTCTTGTTTTTGTTTTTCATTTTTTTAATCTTTTATTTCTACCTTCGTATCTCCACGAGGAGGAGCTTCGCCATTTTTGTACAGCCTTTTCAGGTATTATTCAGCTCCTCCTCCCGCCGCCTCTCTCTCTAGATCTCTCTTCTGCTCAAGTTTTGGCCATTTAATATGTTCATGAGGGGGCTATGTAACTTTTAATTTGGGAAAAATTACAAGTTCGAGTGTTTTGGTCTTGTTGATAGCTTTTGCTGCGTTTGGATTTTTTTTTTCCCGGTAAGGTGCCTGAAATAAATGTTTACAGCGATTAATAAAACTAGGCTCTTACGAGTTAGATCTGCTAGCCTAGCTCTTAATTACTTAAGAAATCGGCGTAATTTCCGAACTGCAAGCTGATTCCTTTTGGCCGGCGGAGATTCTTTTTTTTTTTTTTTTCATGTAAAAAAATTTAAAATTGTTTCGCCAGTTGATGGTTATTAAATCCTAACGCTACAGACGAAAGTTACGATTTTTCCAATAGATCTGTCTATTTCTATCTCTCCCTCCTAAATGTTTTTTTCATTTTATTTTATACTATTTATGAACCAGTCTCCAAAAATATCAGCCGACTTATAATTTTCCGCCCACGTTGACCAGATCTCTTCTTCAATAGCGAACCAGTAATTTTTGGGTTAATCGCGTTATTTATTCATGTCATATATCTTCTGTTCCTCACAGATCTGTAATTATTCGTCTTGAATTTCTTTTTCTGCTTACCGGATTCAATCTCTTTTCGTAATTAGGTTTTCATTACCGTCGAAGATCTCTAATTGCTTGAAAATGAACCGCTACGCAATTCACCAGAACAGCTTTGCTGCCTATGAGGAGATGAGGGCCAACGCCGCGGCCGCCGCTGCCTGCAGATCTGTCGAGATGAAGGAAACGGTTATCTGCCCTAAACCGCGGCGGCTCGGCTTGCTCCAGACCACCACCCTTCATGAGCCTTCTTACCCGAGACCTCTAAGATGGCACGCTAGGTAATTTTCAAATTTTGGTTATCCTTTTTTTTTTTTTTTTTTTTTTTTTTCCCTCACATCTTATTTATCTATTTATTAAAACTTAATATTGGATATTATTTACTAATTTCATTTCATGTTCAACAGCCATCACCAAGAGGTCTTTGATTCCAAAGCTGGAAGCGAACTTCTGGACATCATCCTAGCAAAGGTTCGCCTTTTCTGATTTTTCATATAATTTTCTTTTTAATTTCAATATATTTGCATTTATGGGCAGTAATAATCAGTCCTTACTCCTTAGTTAGTGCTAAACAAGTCGGCAGCGACATGAGGAATATCTAATCCCTTTTAGGTTACTTGTGTCGACAGCGCATCTTAAAAAAATGATTCTTTAATCATTAAACAATTACTATTTCTCTTGTCTGTAAAAAATCTGTCTAAATTTCAACAATCTGATCAAATTTGTTATTGAAATTGCAGCAGGGTGGTTGTAGTAGTGATCAAGCAGTCCCACCAGTAGCCTCGTCGCCCCCATTTTTTACCGGGTCTCCGCCGAGCAGAGTATCTAACCCACTAATTCAAGACGCCCGATTTGGGGCGGAGCAATCCGCACCCGTGTCGCCGCGTGCAAATCACCCACCCTCCGGCCTGGCCCCTTCCCCTTCCTCCTCCCGCAAGGGGGGCTGTGTTCGGGCGAATTTTGGGAACAACCCGGCCGTGAGGGTGGAGGGATTCGACTGCCTCGACAGGGATAGGCGCAACTGCAGTATCCCTGCTCTGGCATGAGGAGGATTCCATTTAGAAGTTTTTGAAGATTTTGATCAAGCGAGAGCTAAAGTTAAGTGGATCCATCATTCATCATATCTAGGTCTAGTGTATATACATGGATGTTGTTTCAGAGTGTCTGTAATTAAAGGATGGTTGTAAGTATTGAGTTGGGAGTTGTTGACCAAGAAATAATTTTTAGGGATGTCCGAGAGTGAGAGCTGTGCGCCCCCTGTTGTAATGGTGTAAGTAGAGAGAGGTGAGAGAAGGGGGGCCTGTGGTAATTTAAGAACTTTTTGAGGGCATTTTTGAGATTTGATTAGGGCGGAATCTGTATAAAGAATTTTATGGTATATAGTTGGCACTGAGTCATGATGTTTTGTAGTAAAAAAATTTCAGTCTGTAAATGATGAAATGAAATATTATAAAATTAATGTTTTTTTTATTTATATTTGTGATGATGGTCCTTTTTTGATTGTGTGGTGAAGATATCTAACTTCTCTTGAAATGATGATGCCTTGCTTGGTTGGCACGCGGGAGCGTGGATAGATAGCCCACTCATTCGTCATGACTCATGATGTGAGATTCAATTTCTTTTACGGGTCGGGTCAAAGAGAGTTGATTTTTATGTATGTTTTTTTTTTTTTTTTTTTCTTTTGTTTGGACATTGATAATTATTTATATTGGATTAGTCGTCAGCTCCTCCACGTGTTGAATTTTTTCTATTAGAAATGAAATTATTTTGATTAATATTATTACCGTCTTTATATTTTAAAATTTTGAGTAAAGTAGTGTCAATTTTTTTAATATTATTGTCGTTAGATAAAGTGAATAAATTTGGAACAATTTATTATGCGAAATTCGATAGTTCGTAGATATACTTAATGGCAAAATCTCACATGCCGGTCACATATGCGACCGCGTGTGGCGCGTGTATTACACGCGTTAGTCGTCCACGAGCGGCACTTGTGGCGTGTGTATTATACCAGCTTGTATTTTTTTATATTTTTTTTAATTTCAGTTTTCTTTAATTTAGTATTCTTGAATTTCAGCTTTTTATTAGATTTTTTTTTTCCATTTTTTTAATTTCAATTTTTTTAAAAAATTTCACATCTTTTTTCCACCTTTTTTTTTGTTTGCCCCTTCGTTTTTTATTTTTGCCGCTTCTTCTTTGGTCAAGATTCGAGCGAGGGGAGCCTAAGGTCTCGGAGCGAGTCAAAAAAGTTCAAATTGTTGCCAGACGATTATCCTTACATTAGTAATCGGAACGAAGACGGAGCCGTAAAATTGGAGCTGAAGGCGAAGCCGAAGAAAAAAAAATCTGAAAATTAAAAAAATTGACCGGTCAACGGATCAACCCGCTTTGACTGGGTCAAACCTAACTCGGATCTGGTCTCATGGGAAGAGACCAGTTGCATGTGAGTCCTTCTCATACTTAATACAACTTCTGCATATTAAAAAAAAAAAAAAAAAACTTTTGGAGCTAGTAGTAGTAGGGATGGCAACACGGCGGAGATTGCTTTCCCATCACCATACCCGCCTAAAAAATTAACCCTTATACCTGCCTCCATACCTATTTAAATCGGGGAGGGTTCGGAGCAGGGATTATCCGATGGGGAAGGAGTATTCATCAGGTACCTATTTAGAAGTATATATTGTTCAAACTTTAAAACTTTTATTTAGAATTAAAAAGTTATTCTTTTCTAACAAACAAGGAAAAAAAATTGATGAAGTCAAAACATGGAAACAATCTTTTTTATCCAATTCTTCTATTCTCTTCCTCTCATTTTCAATGTGGGATAAAAAATAGTGAGAGGAGAGGAGAAATGAAGAGTAATAAGTTGTCTCACATTGGAATTAGATGGAAAGATTATAAGAAGGATGAGTGGAAGTAATGTACATGTGTCTACTTAATGTAGATTTTCGATTCTCATTAAATTTGAATTTAATTTTACATACTTAATAAGTTTTGTTAATCATTAATATTAATATTATTTTAAAAAAAATTAAAATATAAAAATTATTTGGGACGAGTTCGCGTGGATATCAATATCCTCGTACCCACCCCGCATCCGATTGAGTATAAAAATTTATACCCGTACCACCCGCCTCCGAAATATTGATCTCCACATCCGTCTCATTAAGGGCGGGTATCCACAGGGATACGAGTCATTAGGTATTATTGTCATCCCTAAGTAGCAACAACTCAAAAGTGAAATAAAACAAAAGTTAAGGTAGTGGAGAATACAGTGAAAATATTTTGTTGGATGAGGTGGCGGATTTGGGTGACGACTTTGGGATAATTTTGGGTAACATTGTCACTCCACAGGAATATTGCGTGCACTCCTAACATTTAACAAATAACCTAATTGAAAAATCATCGTCGACCATCAAAGTACCATTTTATCAAAGTTAAGGCACAAAATGTCAAATTAATAGGGTTAGGCCCTTTATTTGTTGAATTATTTACTAGAACGTAATTTGGAATCAGTATAATCGAGTCCACAAACAAATGGAAACATTATATTAATAAGCTATTTTTTATAAAAATAATTTCTATTCAAGTAGTTTAGCTGTAATTTGTGTAAAAATATTTTTGTACTTCTTCCATTCCATTAAACTTATTCCAATTTTATTTTGATTCGTCCATCTGTAATATCCTATTTCAAATAAGGAGGCATTTAACTTCTCCTAGACTCCTAGTGTGGTGTGGAAGCTACATACTTTTTCCCTTTCATCCTTACTCTTATTACTTACTAGTTCATCTTTATTGACATGAAACATAACATGTCTAATTACAAACTAAATAGGGGACACCGTTAATAATTTAGTTTTTTTTTTGAAATAAGATATATTGAATAATCACGAGCAAACGCATGGAACATGAAGAAGACCCTCCACAACAATCGGAGGTTCATCCCAAACATACGTAAAAAAAAAATCCTTAGAAATTTTAGCTAATCTATGAGCCGGCATATTAGCATCACGACTAACATGTTTGAATCTGAAATCACAATTAGCATGCAAGATTTGCTGACAAGCGGCCACTACAACCCCAAGCTCAGATTCGTTTGTCGCATTAGAAGAGATGGCGTCGTGTACGATTTTACTATCTGTTACGACCTCCGCTCTGCTTAATCCTCTTTCCTTGATCCAAGACAATGTTTCTTGAACTCCCATGGCTTCACCTTCTTCAACCCTTACGCACCCCGAAAAACACATGACCTTAGCCGCAACAAAAATACCACGTGCATCCCATATAACCATTCCCACATCTGTCGTATTCGAACTTGCAAAAAATGCTGCATCAACACAACATTGGAACCAGCTCTTGTGCAGCTTATTCCAACTATTACATCGTATTTGACCTCTACGCTGGGCAAAATTACCTGGTAAACGTTGCTGCATCGAAAGCCAATCCTTCATGCTCATGTCTGCTATCCGGATAGCTTGGTATGGAGAAATATTGCCATCATTCCAAACTGCATCATTGCGACATTTCCAGATTTGCCATAGAAGCATTCCAACTTTAGCAGAAGTTTTTCCATCTTGAATATCAAAAATGAAAAACAGAAAATCTTTAAAGGACTCACTCCTCTCGATCCCACTATGTAGAACATGATTGAGATTGTAGGCATTCCAACACTCTTCTGCAAAGCCACAGACCACGAATGAATGCCACTCATTTTCGTAACATGTTTTACATATTCCACACTCACCACTAACTTGGACAGATTTACTCATCAGATTAGCTTTATTAGGAAGACAATTGTGTGCCGCCCTCCATAAGAAAATTTTCACCTTGGGAGGAATACTAAGCTTCCAGATTTTCTTCCAGTTACCTTGGACGACATAATTATTGTTAATCGACATATTGCAGATCATATGGTAAGCCGATCAGACAGTGTATCCACCTTTCCTATCATAGTGCCAAATCAACTTATCATCTGTATTAGATTGAGCTAATGGAATACTCAAAATTTCCTTTGCTTCATCTTCGGAAAATGTCTTGAGTCAAACAAATGCTTCTCCAAGTAAAACTTGGATTGTGCCCTATCGCGGCATTTAAGAAACCCCTATCTGGGAAATATTTAGCTTTAAGGATCCTGCATACTAAAGCATTTGGGTCGGTGAGAAGACGCCAACCTATCTTTCCAAGCATTGCCAAGTTGAAATTGTGCAGATTACGGAACCCCAACCCTCCAATATCTTTCCGTGTGCATTGTCGTTCCCATCTCATCCAATTGATACCTCTAGATCCATCTGATTTGTTACCCCACCAGAATGAGTTCATCATTCTCACTAACTCTTCGGTCAAACCAAGCGGGATGAGAAAAGTTGTCATACAATACGCTGGAATTGACTGAGCCACAGATTTTATCAAAACTTCCTTCCCTGCCTTCGACAGCTTCTTTCCTTGCCAAGTGTGTAATTTGCTCTATAATCTATCACGCAAATAGCCAAAAGTAGCTCTTTTATTCCTCTCAATTAGGGAAGGCGAGCCCAAGTACCTTCTTGTATTCAACGGATTCCAAACTCCCAGTATTTCTGAAATCTCATATCGAGTATTCGGCAGCACGTTGTTGCTAAAGAAAATGCCACATTTCTGGAAATTTATAGCTTGCCCCGATACATTTTCATAAGCTAGAAGAATATCTTTTAACTTAGCACATTCAGTTCGAGATGCTCGACAAAACAACATGCTATCGTCAGCAAACATTAGGTGTGAAACAGCCGGGCCTCGTCTTCCTATCCGTATCCCATGCGAGGAATCTCTAACCATCTCGTAATTCAATAGAGCCGAAAGCCCTTCGGCACATAAAATAAATAAATAGGGCGACAAAGGATCACTTTATCTCAAACCTCTTTGTGGTGAAATAGGTCCCACCAATTCTTGCGCAACCAATACCTTGTAATCCACTGTGCATACACACATTTGCATCCAACTAACCCATTTATCACAAAAACCCAGCCTTCGTAACATTGATAATAGATAATTCCAGTCAACTCTGTCATATGCTTTACTTAAATCAATTTTCAAAGCTAAATCCCCGAATTTTCCTTTAACTTTCCTCTTCATTGAATGAATGGCTTCAAAAGCAATGAGGAAATTGTCTTGAATTGCCCAAAATGCCGATTGGGCCTGATCAACCAATTGCGGGAGAGTTACTTTCAGTCGATTGCACAGGACTTTTGATAGAATCTTGTAGATTACGTTACAAAGAGCAATAGGGCGGAGCTCCTTCATATTAGTTGGATTAGTGACTTTTGGGAAAAATACTAGAATGGTATCGTTTAACCCATTAAGAAAATCAGCATCCTCTAACCACGCAAGACAGTTCGTAAAAGCTTCTTCCGTAAGAACACTCCAAAACTTCTGGTAGAAAGTAGGGTTAAAACCATCGGGATCCGGCGATTTATCTGGATGCATCTGGTAGAGCGCCACTCGGAATTCCTCTATCTCAAATGGTCTCGTAAGATTAGCATTCATTTCATCATTGATAAGAGGATTAATGTGCTGCAACACTCTTAAAAAATCCATGTTATTCTCTCCCGCCGAAAAGAGTTGTTGAAAATACTCGATGGCTATTCCTTGGATGAAAACGGCATCCTCGGCCCAACTGCCATCATCTCGCTGAAGCTTGGAAATTGAATTCACCTTTTTCCTTGCATTAGCCATGTTGTGGAAAAACTTTGTATTTTTATCCCCTTCCTTCAACCTAAATTGTTTAGATCTCTGTTTCCAATGGATCTCTTGTTTCAGCAAAATATTACCCAACTTCTTCTTATTAGCAAATAGATTTTTGATAGAATCTGCATCAGTACTATTTTCCAATCTTTTAATATTCCTCTCAAAAATTAATTTCTCCACTTTGATTTCCTTGTTGAGATTTTTGGACCACCTCATTAAAGCTTCGGACGTAGAATTGAGCTTATCTAAGATATGAATACCTTGCATATTTGTCCAGCAACTTCGCACAATGTTAGGTAGCTCTGGTTCGGAGAGCCATTTATTCTCAAATCTGAAGCGTTGACAAGTACGTGCTATCTCCACTGTCTTTGTCTGCAGCACGATCGGGTAATGATCAGATATAGGTATTATAACGCTTGAAAGCTTAGCCCCTGGAAAACGAGCATTCCACTCAGTATTCACCATGCCTCGATCCAAACGTTCTTCCACTGAGTTGTGAGTACCTCTGCCACGAGACCAGGTAAACTGGTGCCCATACAAAGAAAGATCCATGAGGCCACTTTCCATAACTGCATTCCGGAAGCCAGTGAAGAGCCAATTCGGATGCTCAACCACCCCCCTCTTATCACTGACGTGAAGAATATCATTAAAATCTCCTATCACTACCCACGGAAGAGGGCTCCTTCTGCTAAGACTACGGAGAAAACTCCAAGAATCTCTTCTTCTATGTCATTCAGGGAATCCATAAAAACCAGTAAGCGTCCACTCCCCCTCCCTATCATGAATCCTCAAATCGATGTGATTCCTTGAGTAACTCATTAAACTGCAAGAACTTAATTCCTTCCAAAATGCACAAATTCCCCCACTTCTTCCAACACAATCCACAGAAAATCCTCTTTTAAAGACAATACTTTGATGGACCTCCTCAACTTTGGCTCTATGAGCTAGCATTTCAAATAAAAAGATTACATACGGTCGATGAGCTCTCACGAGTTCACAAAGTGATGGAATTGCAAGGGAATGGCCAAGTCCCCTACAATTCCAACTCATGGCAATCATTGGTTTCGGCCGACCCCAGAACCGGAGTCTGCCGATAAAAAAGAAGAGTCATCATCACTAGAGCGCATAGTCCAGACACAAGACATTTGGTGGTGTGTTGATAGCCAAATTTGAGTTGATGGGCGAAAACCCCCGTCTTCTCTTCAAATTTTCACCAGGGGCAATTTCGCAACTTTTCTCATGCATAGATATGGAAGGATTTTTAAAAACCCGATTCTCATGGACATGATCCCTGTTGATACGAATTACGTGATTTTCGTCTTTTTTCTTCCCTAAATCTCGGGAAAAATAGGTTGACGATTTACTTGCCTGATTACTCTCCTTACCAAAATTAAATATATCGTTCCCATTACATAGCAAGGCCCAAGGAATCTCAGCCTGGACCGGACCGAGATGAAAAAGAGAAGACTATAAGATGAACACGGGCTCGAATCTGAAGCCCAAATACCTTCCGTTATTTGAATGACCGATTTACCCCTCAACTCCCCCACTATAAAAATATCCTCACTACTTTCAGAAAAAGGTATCTCACTCTTACCTCACATTTTCCATCCTTTCTCTCTTTTTCTTCTTTTCTTCTTGCCCAAGTTTTTTGACTTAGGCGTCGGAGGTCCTCACCGGACGAAACCCCCAGTGTGGAACTTTTCTTTTTTGTAGGAACAGAGATCCATTTTCAAAACGAAGGGAGAAAGGCGATGATGGTCCCGATACGAGTTCTGGTGTATGGGGGGGGGGAATACACCAGATAAAAACTTTTTAAAACAACTCTTGAAAAATCAACAATCGAGTAATAAGACTCAGCTGGATTCACAACCGAGTAAGCGAGCTCAGTTGGAAGAGTGGTGCTGTGCGGAATGTGGTGGAAAATAACAACTCGTATAAATAAAACTCACGCTCAGATGCAATGGTCGGTAAAAAACCAAGACAGTTGATATGGAAAGATGCAGTTTGTATGCTGGTTAGTCGGTCAGTTGAATATGCAATAAGTTAACTGAATAGTAAACACAACTCACAAAGATTTACGTGGTTCGGAGAGAACTCCTACGTCCACGGGGAGTTGTGAGTCCACACAACTCAGTCCAAGTTCTTCTGGACAAAAACCACAAAGCTTACGCGGGCTTTGCAACCGTTGAGATAAGTTTACGGGTACTTCTCAACCTTACAGATAAGTTTACGGGTACTTATCAACCTGTCTACTCAATTCCGGGAAGAGTAGGGTCCTAACAATCCTTTTGAGAGGATGTGTGAAAAGGTGGGTTTCCAACTAATAGCTCGAACAAGAAGTGAGCTAGGATCTAACACTCTACGAACTCTCAACTAGTGATGTTCTCAAGGTTGGATCGAAAAAAACAGAGACAGAATCTAACATTCTAGAACTCTCAACTAGTGATGTTCTTAGAGGATAACAACAGTTTTGCTTGAGTGCAGAATAAAGTCGTTCTTTCGCTCGTATATCTCTTCTCGCACTTGTCTGTCTCGTTTCTTCTTGGTGAATGAATGAAGGCCTCTATTTATAGGCGGAGAGAATCAACTAGCCGTTGGATGAGCCGTTGATCTCTGTTCTTTGAAAGCGATGGCTTGTCTCTCATCTCTGCAGACTTTCCGGATTTGGCAACTGTGTGCTTCTGCTTTCCATCTGAGACAGCCTTGTGTTGGGCCAAATGAGGTAATGACAGAGAGTCAAACCTTCACGTGACTTCCTTATTTGAAATTCAAATCTTAACCTTTGACCTCCAACATTTGATAGTCGGTTGAGTCGTTTGATCTTCATCTGATTGGTCTTCAGCTGATGTTCTATCTAAATGCTTCTGTCTGAGTAGGAACAGTTGAACTCTCAACAGTTGTTCTGAATCTTGAATGCTCAGGTGTTTTTCTTACACCTGATGTTCTATCCGAGTGAGGCCTTGTTGCCGTCTTCAGCTGGAGTCCTGTAAAGATAAAATCTTAACAATGCTCAAACAGCGAGCCTAACTACTAACATTAGGATCTGGCAACATCTACTCGGTTGGGGTCAGTTGGTTTTGGAATCAATCAAAACTTTAATAAATTTCCCAACAATTTCTCCCTTTTTGATGATGCCAAAACCCTTATAAAATCCTTACAAAACAAACTGATCTAGATCCTACTGACCTATCCAAAATCTCAGCTGAAATTCTAGACAGTCTATAAGATTAAAACATCAAAGGGTTAGCACAGTTATAACATGGTATTGAAAAAACTTTGCGATTCAGAGCTTGGATAATGAGAGATTGTACGTCAAGTTGAATCGTATAACTGAATAGTTTTTATTACAACTGATGGTTACAAAGTAAGCACAAAATCAAAAATTACATCAGTTGCTCAAAAACTAATTGAGCTAAACCTTAGCCCATACTTGCTAAATATTCTAACAAAAATTTCTCTTTTTGCTTCTGACTCCTTCGAAATGTCAACCCCGTGCTGTCGGCAAACTTGTCTTGCCTCAGCTGCTATTTTCTGTCGGTTGGGGTTTCGAGAGTCTGGGAGGAAGGGAGGCTGATATGTAACTTTCTGAGGGACCGAAATTGTGTTCATATCCAGTTTTGCATCTATCATGGCTTGCCTGAACTGGCTGAACATGCCCGGGTCCCAGTGTGTAGCTCGGTCAGCGCTTCCTTGAACGCTCTCCTCGGATCGTCAGTTGAGAATACCTTCCTATAATAGAAATCGTTCACAAATTCCTGCTTGAACGATTCCCAGTCCTCGTTCCACTCGGCTGGCATCCACTTGTCCACGTGCATGAACCGACTTTGCTGCTTGACCTTCCCTGGCAGCCTCTGTTGCTTCAGCCTTGCCTCAGCCTTTACTTGATGTTTATCTATTCGGCTACGGCTGCAGGAGGCAATGTTCCTGTCCAGGTTCTTGGTCACTTTGTCAAGCTCCTCCTCGAACTGGTTGACTCGTTTAGCTTGGCTAGCAGCAAACTTTTTAATCCAGTCGGGATTCATGTAGTCTTTTTCAGCAACATCCATAGCTTTGGCAGCAACAATACACTCTTCGGTTGTGATACCGTCGAATTCCGCATCAAGGTCGGCTACGATCTCGGCTATGGAGTTGTAAGAAACTCCATACTGCTCCGCCTGCTCCAAGTCTTTTGCCATTTCAGCTCCGCCTACGTCGGTTGGCTTGGGAGTGGACTTCTTCTTCTGGGTCTTCTTCTTCAGCTGAGATTTTGCAGCTGGAATCTCTTCCTCAGCCTGAGTCTCATCTTCCCCCTGCATCTCAACTTCCCCAGTCTTCTCTTCCCCCTTTTTGGCATCAGCAACAAGGCTTGTGATGGTCCTGATACGAGTTACTGGTGTATGGGGGGGGGGGGGGGGAATACACCAGTTAGGATTTTTCAACTTTCGAAAAACTTAACACTTGAAATCAACTTCAACTGAGTGAGAGGACTCAGTTGGGATCTCACAGCTGAGTAAGCAACCTCAGTTGGAAGATTGGTGCTGTGCGGAATGTGGTGGAAAATAAACTCGTAAAATCAAACTCACGCTTTTATGCACGGTTGGTCAAAACCAAAACTGTTGTTGTGAAAGTATGCAGATTGTATGCGGTTAGTTTGTCAGTTAAGATATGATAATAAAGACTGAACACAAAAGAAAACACGACACACAAGATTTACGTGGTTCGGAGAGAACTCCTACGTCCACGGGGAGATGTGAGTCCACACACCTCAGTCCAAGTTCTTCTGGACAGAACCACTCAGCTTACGCGGGCTGAGCAACCGTTACAGTTTAGTTTCCGGGCACTAAACAGCCTAAGTCAAGTTTGCGGGTACTTGACGACCTGACTACTCAATTACAGGAAGAGTAGGGTCCTAGCACACTTTTTAGGGTGTGAGAAAGGGTAGGATTTCCAACTACAGCTCGATCAAGAATGAGAGCTGGATCTAAGGCTTGAACGAATAAACACTCAACCTAAGATCAAAAACAGTTTCGAATTCTAGGAACCCTCAGCTACTAAATGTTCTCTCAAATTGGAACTCTCAGCTGCTGATGCTCTTAGATGATGATGTTGCAGATTTGCTTTGATTTCTCTCGAGAAAGCTCTTGAATTTTTCGTCGTCTATGTGTCTATCTGCATGTCTCTCCTTCTCGAATGAGAGGATGCCTCTATTTATAGGCGGAGAGAATCAACTAGCCGTTGGAGGAGCAGTTGATCTCTGATCGGTTGAAAGCGATGGCTTGTCTCTCATCTCTGCAGACTTTCCCGATATGGCATCTGTGCTCTTCTGCTTTCCATCTGAGACAACCTTGTGTTGGGCCAGATGGGGTAATGACTGAACGGTCAAACCCTCATGTGACTTCCTTTTGAAATTCAAATCTTTGACAGTCAACTTCGGTTTGTCGGTTGAAAGTCTTGACCTTCATCTGAGTGATCTTCAGCTGATGTTCCGATCTGTCGAGTTCTCAGCTGACTTTGAACTTCAAAAAGTTGAACTCCTTGTTCAGATTCTATAACTGAGGTTCTGAAACTGAACCCTCAGTTGTCTTCCACTTCTTTACTCAGTTGAGTTTGAACCCTCAGATGATTTCTTTTTCATCTGATGTTCTCTTCCTTTCAACTGTTTCTCATCTGATGAACGCTCAGTTGGTTTCCTTCAACTCATGTTCTGAAGACTTCCCCTTGTTTACATCTGAACAAATGAACTCTCAGTTGTCTTTCTTCACAACTTATGTTCTGTCTGAGTGACGCCTTGTTGCCATCTTCAGCTGGAGACCTGTAAAGATAAAATCTTAACTTTGCTCAAACAGCGAGCCTAAATTCTAACATTAGGTACTGGCAACATCTACTCGGTTGGGGTCAGCCGGTTTTGGAATTCATCAAAACTTATACTAATAAATTTCCCAACAGCTTGCGACTGAGCCATCCAGAGAGGTGAGTTGCTGTTCAGCTTGTTGGATGCGGTTGAAGAGTTCATCGACCGCGCATTCTACTTCAACCTTCTTCGCCAGTTCAGAGTCAAGGCGCTCTTGCTCGGCGTTCCTCAGTCCAGCGAATGTTTCATTGACCTCGGTCTGGAAAGCAACAAACTCAGCCTATCGTGACTCGAACCGAGACTCCCATTCTTGGTCTTGAGTCTGTTGAGATTTGGCGAGGTTGGAATCAGCAATGGATTTGAAGACATTTAGATCGGACTTGATCCCCAGAACGGTTGACTTCAGATCAGAGATGTCTTGGCTGGTGGAGGTTGAGAATTCGTCCAGCTTTATCTTCAGTGAAACATTCTCCTCCAGCAGCTACTTGTTCTTCTCCTCCTGTGCTTCCAACATCCTCAGCTGATCTTCTTTATTGTGCTAGAAGTTGGCAAGCATCTCCATCCTTAGCTGGTTCACCCTCTCAGCGATCAGCTCGCAAATTTCTTTAGTTGAGGGTGCTGGCTGATCAGCTGGAGCTTGCTGTTCAGATTGAGCTGGCTGGTCAACTATAACCATGGCTTGACGGTTGGCCAGGTACAGTTGAAGCTCTTCTTCTTCCTTCTTGGCGGCTGCGGCGGCTGCATCAAGATCAACAATAAAATCAGCAGATTTTGTAAGCATGTTGTCCAGGAAATTGATGCAATCTTGTTCAGCCTTTCCCTCGTGTCTGTGCCTTCCGCCTTGCTGAGGTCCAGACGACGCGTCAGCAGCGCAACCTTATTGTTGTAGGCAACCTCCTGATTAGTGTAGTTGAAATAATCTCTGATGCGTGACTCGTCTGCCTTCAGCTGGTTCCAGCTGTGTACCCTTATGGTATCTTCCTTCACATACCAGTGACTGAAGATGAGGTTGAACTGGTACAGCAGCTCGGTCCCAAGCGTAGCAAAAATTGGCATATCTTCCTTCAGGGAACATCCCGATCTGCTTCTGGAAGTAGTAGGCCACCTTGCCTTCATGCTCCAATGCGACGGCCTGACGATCAGCTTCGTCATCGATTGGGGAGGGAGAGAGATTTTCATATGGCATCGGTTCAAAGGTTTCATCAATGTTGACCAAAGAAGTGGTCTCAACATTGGCATCGAGCTGGGAGCTCAGAATTTCGGACTCTGTGGGGAGTGGGGTATCAACAGGTTCATCAACATTGGCCGAAGAAATGGTCTCAATGTTGGCATCGAGCGATGAGCTCGGAATTTCTGGCTGTGAGTCGGTTGTGAGAGCGAGAGGCTCTTTGGTCGATACGGCATCAGCTCCTGCCGTGGGGGGTTGGAATGTCTTCAGTTTCCTCAGAGGAGGAAGAAGATGCATCTGAGGTCAGATCCGTTTCCATCCCTTCAGCCTCATCAGTTCCTGCAGCGCGAGGAACGATCTCGAAAGCAGCTGCCTCAGCTGAGTGGCTCGACTCGGATGGCTCCTCAGCTGGTGCCGTCTTAGCTGGTGCCTCCACAGCTGGTACCTCCTCCTCAGCTGGCACATCCTCAGCTGTCGCGTCCTCAGCTGGTACTGCAACCGTCTTCTTGATGCGAACTCTTAGCTTCTTCTTAGCTGGTTCTTCAACTTTCTCCTTCTCCGACTCAGCTCTTTGTCGGCGAGTAGCTTTCGATTTTGAGGGGCGGCTGACAGCTGGTACCTCCTCAGCTGAATCCTTTTCTTCAGCTGTCTTCCCAGTTCCTTCTTCTCCTTAGGAGTATAGACACTCCTAATCACATCATGAGCCTTCTTTGCTGTTGGGAATAGCATCAGCTTCTTCACCGGGGTCTCTTCACAGTCATCCCAGACCATGTTCTGACCCTTAGTGGCGAACAGAATCAGTGCAGAAATTTTGCAACCGAAGTTGAGAGTTCCCTTGACACTCAACAACTTCTCCCCGGATTCGGTTGTGGTCTCGGAGATCTTCTGCTTCTCCAATGTCAACTGGTTTTCAAAATACTGGAACCAGTTGATGCCATCATGCTTGTTTTTGTGCTCCAAAGCAATCAGTTGCTTGAGCTTCGGTCGGCTGATGTCTCCGAACGCGCCGCTGTAACCGAACACGACCTTGGATACAACATCGAATAGGAGTCGATGTTCTCGCTTCAACTTGGTCCTCTGCATATTGCTCTTCAATTTTTCTGGAGTGATCAGAGCACTTTCCAGAAATAAATCGGCTTCCGCATCGGTTATATTTTCAACTGTGTCCGTGGCGGTCTGGGTGGGCGGAATAATTTGGCGTAGAATATCGTAGACTGCAATGGGCACAGTGACACGACGAATCGTCCTGGCCGGAACATCGCGTTGACGACAAGTAACTTCTGTCATGAGCCCGTCTCGGCTGTCGATGGGAAGTTGCAGGTTCCGATAAAACTCTCCGACTTGACGCCTGAGAAGGTGGGACGGAAAGAGCGCCGCCCAGTTTAGGAGGCCGTTCTCCCTGAGAGTATTGGCGAGGGGAGACAACACCGACGACTCCAATTCATCCTCTGAAAGGATCTGCTCAAAGTGTATCTTGGAGACCAGCAGATCAAAAGATTCTTCGTATGATGTGGAGACTAGAGAAGGTCCGGAGGATGCTATTTTTTTTCTTTTTGGTGCCATTTAGTAATGCTGTGAGGATATATATAAGAAGGAAAGAAAAACTTGCAGAAAATGGTTAGACAGAATCTGAGAAGACGATGAACAGTTACTGCAGATAATCACAAATGTAGAAGGTAAGAGATCACTTCCTGATTTTCCGCCTTTTATAGGTTTTTGGCTCGGTTGAAATCGACGGCTAGGGTTGAATGACGCGAATCCATCAACGGCCGAGATTTCGTGACTGTTGACTAGCTTTGACTTGACGTCGCAATCCGAGTTTCAACCAGCGCGTGAGAAGGTGAACTGTTTTTCATGTCAGCCCAGTCGCACTATAAAGTAGGCTATTGATGTTCAGCCGTACTTTACATTAAATGCAGTATGATGGCTATTTTAATGTAACTGACATACTCAGACATGTTTGAATTTATTTCAAGCATTCTCATTTAAGATCATAACACCTTCAGCCATAAATGATACATGCCAGCTGATGTCGGAATCAGCTGTGTACCTATGTTGCGGCATACCATCAGCTGACTCGAGTTCGTCTGTTCAGCTGACGTCTGATGTCTTCGGTTGGTGATCCGCATCTGAGACTCCCCCTTCATCTGAGCTTCCCCCTCACATGGATATCTATCTCTTCACCTCAGCTGGTTCCTCATCTGATGGATCTAACAATCCAAGGAGATCACATAGCATTTTGAACCGCGCTTCGGCTAGAGGTTTGGTGAAGATATCAGCTCTCTGAATCTCAGTTGGAATTTTCTCCATGGATACATCCTTCTTCTCAATATGATCTCGGATGAAATGATGTCGGATGTCAATGTGCTTTGTCCGAGAATGGTGAACAGGATTCAAAGAGATAGGAATGACACTTGAGCTATCACAATGAATGGGAACCTGTCCAGTTGCGACTTCATAATCTCTCAGCTGTTGCTTGAGCCACAACACTTGCATGCAACAGCTACCGGTAGCCATGTACTCTGACTCGGTTGTATAAGTGGCAACACATGCTTGTTTCTTAGAGAACCACGAAACTAGCTTGCTTCCCATGAATTGACAGTGTCCAGATGTGGACTTCCTGTCCAACCGATCTCCGGCTAGATCCACATCTGAGTATCCGGACAGTTGAATATTGTCGTCGGTTGGATACCACAATCCAACATTAACTGTACCCTTCAGATACTTGATGATGTTCTTTATTGCCAACATGTGTGCTTCCCTTGGTTGAACTTGGAACCGAGCACACACTCCAACCGCGTAAGATATGTCTGGCCGACTGGCGGTTAGATATAGCAAAGAACCGATGATCCCTCTATACTTACTGGCATCCACGAGTTTTCCCTCAGTTCCGGGTTCAATCTTCCAGTTAGTATTCATCGGGATCCTTGTAGTTTTATTTGACTGCAAACCAAACTTTGTGATGAGCTCCTTTGTATATTTGGACTGATTGATAAAAATTCTTTTTGATTACTGCTTCACCTGTAGTGCAAGAAAATAATTCATCTCGCCCATCATCGACATCTCGAATTTCTCCTTCATGAGAGTTGAGAATTTCTGGCACAACTCCTCCGACTTGGACCGAATATGATGTCATCAATATAGATTTGCACGACAAGTATATCTTCTCCAATTTTGATGGTGAACAGTGTTTTGTCAACTGACCCTTGTTTGAACCCCGAGTTCAGAAGAAAACCACAAAGAGTGTTATACCAAGCCCTAGGTGTAGGAACCGGTTATTGAAAATCAATTCAACTTTAACCCACGGATCAATTATGGATATCTAACAAACACATATAAAATCCATACCTAGCATGCTCCTATGAATTTAATTACAATCATAGGATGTTTGTTCGAAATACCTGCGAATTTGATGCACAACGACTCCAGAGTTGACCTTCTGAACTGTTCCCTGCTAGAATACGACGATGGATGAGATCGACCTTGTACTCTCTCTCTTGCTGTGGGGCGGCGCCTATACTCTCTCTCTCTAGGGTTATATTGCTTAGAATGCAAGTAAGTAATGAGTCTTATGAGCCTTGTATTTATAGATAAATAACTGCTCACATTCATTGAACCTAGACAACCCTCACGGGCCGTAGGAGACAGGCGCCTAGCCCACTAGAAACACAGGCCATTGGGCCAGTTCAGGGATCTACTAGCTTACATAAGATTGGCCCGATAATATCTGATTTAATCTATTCAGCCCAGAAATATAAATCAGATATAAATATTAATTCATTCCACTAAAGAATTAATACTGACTTACCCTCTTATTTATTTAATTGAGTCGGGGCTAGTATTAGACTTAATTAATCTCCGTGTTTAAGATTCTCGAATATCCATTAATTAATTAAATACTTCTGACAGCAATTAATTAACCAATTAATTATTTACTAATAAATAATTATCCCGAGTGCTACCACTTAAACTTATTATCGTATCGGAACTAATTCCACCTGCAAGGTTTAATACGACAAACTTATTAAGTTCCTCGAGAGGATATCATCATCCCATTATTCATAGGACACAGATCCTTATTGCAGCTCTATCAATATCAAATAAGAACTGCTACCGCCCAAAATACAAAATTTTGAACCACTATTAAGTTCTCATTTATAATAGATCAAAGCAATAGTCAGACACTTATTCATACTGATAAGCCCAATTAAGGTTAAGACTATTTAAGTCACCGAGATCTTTAATTCTCAATAATTCAGAACAGAGAATTAATCTCACTGTGATCCTTTCAATACGATTAACGTACTAGCATAAATAAATAGTCAAGATAAACTATTTAATACTATTATGCTACAATCTAAACCAACAACTCGTCCAAGTTGTCTCGATTGTGAATATTAGTTTATATCTCATAAAATGCCGATTATATAATCTTCTGTGATCTACAACACACTATATAATCTATGATATTGAGATAATTGGACAAATAATAATTATGCAATAATAAACATTTCAGATAGGAGAATTATAGTGAAATAAATATCAATTGTATATAAACAAAAAAAGTCTTGCTTTCGTATACAACCCTTCAATTCTCCCACTTATACTAAAGCAAACTTTTAGTATACAATGAGACTAATATTCATCTAGCCATCTATTACAACTTCTCCCACTTATACTCAAAGTTTAACTTAGTGTGGGAGGAAATGCAGCCCCATGCCTTCAACGTGCTTCTCAAAGACAACAACTGGTAGACTCTTTGTAAATGGATCAGCCAGATTATCAACTCCTGCAACCTTTTGCACATCCATATCACCATCTTGGACAAGCAGCCGAATGTAGTGATATCTTGCATCAATATGCTTAGTCGTCTGATGAAACCTCGACTCCTTGCAATTTGCAATTGCTGCCTCATTGTCAGAATAAATCGTGATACTTCTCGGCAAATCAGGAATTACATCAAGCTCCGCTAAGAAGTTTCTAAGCCAAACAACCTCTTTAGCAGCCTCAGTAATGGCCACATACTCAGCTTCCATAGTAGATAATGCAATGCATTTCTGCTTCACACTTCTCCACACAATGGCTCCACCTCCTAGCTTGAACACATAGCCAAAAGTAGAAAACCGCTGATCTTTATCTCCTTGATAATCAGCATCTACATATGCTACCGGAATCAGATCACTGGATCGATATACCAGCCCATACTCTCTAGTCCGTTTAAGGTACTTGAGTATGCACTTTACAACAATCCAATGACCCTGACCTGGCTTAGCCTGATATCTAGACACCATGCCTACGGCCTGGCAGATATCGGGCCTAGTACACTGCATTGCATACATGAGACTTCCCACAGCCGAAGCATAAGGAACTGTCTTCATGTCAGCTACCTCCTTAGGTGACGTAGGACACATCGCCTTAGATAGATGAACGCCATGTCTGAAAGGCAAGAAACCTTTCTTAGCATTCTGCATGCTGAAACGCGATAATACAGTATCAATGTAGGCTGTTTGAGACAAACTCAACATTCTCTTAGATCGATCACGACCGACCTTAATTCCAAGAATGTATGCTGCCTCTCCCAAATCCTTCATTTGAAACTGCTAGGATAACCATGCCTTGATCTTAGCCAATACATTCACATTATCACTAATGAGCAGAATGTCATCGACATAAAGCACTAGAAATACTAAACTTCCATCAATACACACCCTATAAACACAACTTTCATGTTCACATTGTACAAAGCCATAGCTCTGGACAACATCATTGAAACGTTTGTTCCAGGATCGTGAAGCCTGTTTAAGTCCATAAATGGACTTCTTTAGCTTCCACACGAGATGCTCTTCACCTTTCTTAACGAATCCTTCAGGTTGTAGCATGTAGATGTCCCTATCTTTTTCAAGATACCATTCAAAAACGCAGTTTTGACATCCATTTGCTAGACCTCGAGATTCATGTGAGCGGCCATTGCCATAAGGATTCGAATGGATTTAAGCATGGCTACTGGCGAAAATGTTTCATCGTAATCGATTCCTTCTCTTTGGGTGAAACCCTTCGCCACTAGTCTTGCCTTAAAGGCCGTAACCTTTCCATCCGATCCTCTCTTTCTCTTGTACACCCACTTGCATCCTATGGCTTTACAACCCTTAGGAAGCTCGCATTTCTGGTATACATCCATGGCAGTTATAGATTCCAATTCGGCAATCATACACGCCTCCCACTCAAGAGCATCCGGATCTGCTAGTGCTTCGGAGTAAGTCCAGGGATCTTCTTCGATCACAACTAATTCCGACGAATCCGTAGATTCATTAAGTAGAGTGTATCGACTAGGTAACTTTCCTTGAGTTACCCTCCCACTACGACGAAGCTTTACAGCAGATTCAGTATTAATGGTTTGTGCAGGTTCCGACGATTGCTCGTCTTGCACGACTGGAGCACTAATTACCTCCTCCCCTCTAACTTCCTGAAGCATGACGTCGCTTCTCTTTTTATGCCCAATCATATAATCCTCTTCTAAGAATCTCACGTTAGTGCTAATAACGACTTTCTGAACCTTAGGACAATAGAAATAGCCACATTTCGTTCCTCTAGGATAGCGTACAAACAGCATCACCTTGGTTCTCGTACTCAACTTGTCAGCGTCTTTATTCAAGACATGTGCTGGACTACCCCAAATCCGGATGTGGTTAAGACTAGGCTTGCGCCCGGACCATAGCTCGGACGGGGTCTTAGGCACTGACTTTGAAGGAACCAAGTTTAGCGTGTGAGCCGCTGTTTCCAAAGCATATCCCCAAAACGATATAGGTAGAGATGCATAACTCATCATGGATCGAACCATCTCCAGAAGTGTTCGATTTCTTCTCTCCAACACACCATTCTGTTGGGGCGTTCCAGGTGTAGTCAATTGGGATGTAATCCCACTTTCTAACAAGTACTCTTTGAACTCGTTGCTGAGGTATTTGCCGCCGCGGTCAGATCGCAACGACTTGATACTCTTACCATGTCACTTCTCTACTTCCGCTTTGAATAGTTTGAACTTTTTAAAGCACTCGGACTTGTAGCGCAACAGGTAGATGTACCCGTACCTTGAGTAATCGTCAATGAAAGTGACAAAGTATTCGTACCCTCCATGAGCTTGAGTTGACATAGGTCCACACAAGTCGGAATGAATCAATTCCAACACTTCTTTGACTCTATACCCCTTGGCCTTGAAAGGCCGAGTCGTCATCTTTCCCTCTATGCAGGATTCGCAGATTGGGATAGAATCAACTTGGAATGAATCCAAGATTCCATCGGAAACCAATCTTTGGATCCTCCTTAGACCGATGTGACCCAATCTTAAGTGCCAAAGAAGAGTTTGATTCTCTTGAGAAGAATTCGATTTCTTCCTTTGGTTAACAGTTAAAGCATTACTTGAAGAACTCATAGCATGTGAACAGTAAATAGTATAAAGAGAATCAACAACATGTGCATAACCAATAATCTTATCATCCTTCATAAAAGTCGCAAAACCCTAAAAACAAAATAGAATATCCGTCTTTCCACAACTTAATCATAGAAATCAAGTTTCGCCGAAAGTCTGGCACATATAAAACATCTCTTAAAACTAAAACTGAATTCTCAAAAGATAAATGAACATCGCCTATGGCTGCAACGTCTGCTCTCGCTTCCGTTCCCATGGCGACGCTCAACTCTCCTCTACTCACTTTCCTTGTCCGCAGGAACCCCTGCAAGGAATAACAAATATGGTCAGTTGCGCCCGTATCTACTACCCATATATGGATAGAACTTGAACTTAAACATATTTCATTAACAAGAGCAGAAGACATACCTTGAATTTGTGAAATGCAGCATAGGCTAGAAATATTCGGATGGCTTCCAACCTTGCAACTGGAGCGAAGGAGTCTTCAAAATCGATTCCTTCTTGTTGGAAATATCCCTGAGCTACCAACCTTGCCTTGGTCCTCACGATGAATCCAATGGCGTCTCTCTTGTTCTTGAAAATCCATTTTAATCCAATGACTTTGACACCATTTGGTCTTTCTACCAACTCCCATACACAGTTGCGTAGAAATTCATTCAACTCTTCTAGCATGGCTGTTGTCCAGTGAACACAGTTGAGAGCTTCCACAACATTCTTCAGTTCTGGTACATCAGCTACGAAACAAGAAATCATGGCAACATTTCCTGCTTGCTCGAACTCCTCAAGAACTGCCAACTCCTCAGCATATTGAGCGTAAGTGTTGGAATATTCCTCAGTTGACTCTGGATTTGCAACTTTGCTCCTTGTTCGCACACCTTCGATTGGATCTCCAATGATGTTGTCCCTGGTGTGATCTTCATACCATCTCTTGTTGCGTCTTCCTTCTTCTTCCAACAGTGGCTATTCCAGGATTTCAACTGATGGTGAATCCTGAGCTGAGGGAGATGCTGGAATCTTCAGAACTGGTGATTGATCAGCTGTTGAGTCTGGATCCTCAACATTGACAATATTTTGAACTGAGCTTGGTTGGGCTTCGGATGCTGATGCAGTTGGAGTGACATCAGCTAGAGTTCTCCCTTGAGATGAGCTGGGGTCCTCACATTCATCTTCAGAGGAACAAGGATCATCATCCTCGGTTGCCCATACCAATGGTTCAGCTAGATTCTTTTGCCTTAGAATCTGCGATTTGGTGAGAACATGTGGAACTTGTGGATTAGTTTGTTGTCCTTTAGCCTGTTCCCTGCACTCAAAAGTAGATTCATCAAAATTAACATGAGGTGTTATCTCCACAACACGAGAGTTGTTGTTGAAAACTCTATAAGCCTTGATCCGAGTGGCATATCCGAGAAATATGCCTTTTGAAGCCTTGGCGTCAAAAGTTTTCAACTGAGTCTTCCCATTGTTGTGAATATAACACTTAGAACCAAAAACGCGAAAATATGAAATATCTGGCTTCGTGCGTCTCCATAGCTCGTATGGTGTCTTTCCCAACCGCTTGGTCAGAAGAGACCGGTTCTGGGTGTAGCAGGCTGTGTTGATGGCCAGCCCAAAATCTTTTTGGCAGAGCTGAGCTTGTCAACATGGATGTAGCAGCATCCTTCATCGTTCAATTCCTTCGCTCAGCTACTCCATTCTGTTGCGGAGTACGCGCAGCCGATGTTTGATGAGTAATTCCATGCTTCTCGCAGTACTCGATGATGGTTTCATTTAGAAAGTCGGTTCCACGGTCTGATCGGATGGAAATAATTTTCATCTCTTGTTGGTTCGATATCCGATCCATCAGCTTGGGTAGCTCATCTCGGGTTTCACTCTTGGTCAAGCATGAAAATGGTCCACGTGTACCTAGAATAATCATCAGTAACAACAAGGGTATACTCATTACCATTCATGCTTTTTGGTGTAACTGGCCCGAAGAGATCCATATAGATCAGCTGTAACACTCGGTCGGTTGAGGGAGTTGTTTTCAACCGGAAGGAGGATCTAGCGAGCTTTCCCAACTGACATGCACTGCAGATATGTGTTGTTGAAAACACTCGGTTAGGTATGCCTTTTGCATGTTCTTGTCTGGCAAGTCGGTTCATAGTCTTGAAGTTCAGATGGTTGAGCCTTTTGTGCCACAGCCAGCTCACATCTGAACTGCTCTTTGATAACAGACAGGTGTCAGGAGGACTACTATTCCAGTCAGCATAGTAGACATTCCCGGTTGGGGATCGATTTCCCAACAATATGACCTGCTTTGATCCGACATTTTTAACCCTGCAGCCCTGTGCATCAAACTTGACAGAGAAACCATTATCACAGAATTAGCTGATGGAGAGCAAGTTATGCTTCAATCCATCAACATATGAAACATTAGAAATCGACACGTGATTGGTTTCAAGGGTACCGTAGCCTCTGGTGTGACCTTTTGAGTTGTCACCAAAGGTAACTGATGGTCCTTCTTTCTCCACGAAACTCCCAAGTAAATCCTTCAGATTTGTCATGTGTTCCGAGCATCCACTATCCATCACCCACATGGTTCGTGATGCCTTATTCTTCCTCAGCTGTTTCTTCTGTTCCTGCACAGAGAAACTCGCTTAGGTCCCCAATTTTAGTTGGGTCCTGGAGGGTTAGAACCAGTTCCCCCTTGAACTGTGGGTCGTTTTTCCCTGTAGATTCGGATAGATTTATCATTCCAGATCACTTTTCCTTCATCATCAACTATAACAACACCTCGGTTATCCTTAGGCTTGTTGTTAGTAGTGATGTTCTGTTTCTTGGGAGGAGATGGATTTCTTCCATTGTGAGCTTTAGGAGGAGAGGCTTTCCCCCTGTTTTGATGGTGATTCTTATCCTGTTGGTTTTGTCGATGAGATCGGACGCCATGTTGGATCTTTGTGACTGAGTCTGATTCCATCTTCCTGACTGTCGATGATAGCTGTTCATGCCCTGTTGTTGGTTCATGTTGTGGCATGAATATATCCAGCTGTTCGAACTGTTCTTCATCGGTTGACTTGGTTGGAACCTCTGGTTGAACTGATGATGGAACCGCTGTTGATTTAGATGGTTGGATCCTTGTCAGTTCTGCGGTCGATTCCATTCTTTCTGATGTTGGCTCTGAGGTCGGTTCAGAGGTCGGTTCTGAATTCGGTTTTGATTGTATCTCCGACGCCTCTGATTCCTCTTCTGAGACTTGGAACATTCCCCCTCGATTGATGTTCCAACCGATGGAATGTTCTGTTCTCCATCCACCTCTCCTTTTCTTTTCTCAGTTGAGGTTACCTTGGTCAGTTGAGCTTGCTGAGAAGTGGAGGTTGGGTTAATTTGCGGAGATTCAGACTCAACTGTGTTAGGTTCGACAACCTTGACCTCCACAGCTTTGATCAAGGTTGCTGGAGGAATTCCAGTATCCTTGATCACGTCATAACCGAGTCCAGACACGTCATCCATTTGTCTTTGATAACTGATAAGATTCTCGATGATTTTGGATGATTGATATAGCTTTATCAGGTTGTCCTTCTCAGTTTGCAACTCTTTTAGGAGAACAGCTATATGCTCGGTCTGTCCGTCTGACTTCTTTATCAGCTGGTCGATCTGAGCCTCTTGCTTTTTCAACTGATCATGCTGCTCCTGGATCTGCTTCTTCAACTCCTCATCGGTTGGAGCATTAGTTCGGTTGGCCTCATTCAGTTGACTTTGGAGATTGTCAATCTCTTTGGTTTGTCTTTTAATCTGATCGTCCTTTTCGGTTAAGGATTCTTCAAGTTTAGCAAACTGTTCTTGAAGACTCTTAAACTTTACCGATTGCTGATGCAGTTCCTCACTGAGTTCTTGAAAGTCACCCAGGAGGGTTCCAACTCTTCATCTAGAGTTTCTTGCATGTTAGAAATATTGGAAGAATTTAAATTAGCAGGACTAGAATGTACCTCAGTATCATCCTGGTCGGTTACAAATGCCATGAGGCATTGATCCTGACCGATAGCGTTGTTGGTGGAAGTCAGCTCATCCTCATCTTCAGTGTCGGTGAAGATGTCCGTGTCATCAGCTGCTTCTTCTACAACCATGGCCTTGTTCTTTCCACTTTGCTTGGCCCTCAACGCTTTTCTTTCTTTCTTTGAAAGGTCTGGACAATCAGCTTTGAAATGTCCTTCTTTGCCGCATTCAAAGCAATTGTTGGTCACATGCTTTGAGTTATCTCGAGTTCAGTTAGATTTGTAGAATTGTTTGTATTTTCCGAACCGAGTATCCATGTCAGCTAGCTTCTTTGACAGGGCATCTATACTCTGTTGCAGCTCTTCTCTGCTTGGCTCCTTCGTAGCTGTGTCCGCAGATCGTGTTGGCCTTGATGTTCGCAGCTTGGAGTAGTCAGCTTGGAGTGCTACTGTTTTTATGGCTGAACCAACATCCTCATGTCGACTCGTCTGAACAGAGGACTGAGTTGACCTTCGTCGGTTCACCTTGTACTCATTTCCTTTTAGAATTGAGAACAGCCTTTCTGTTAGCATCTCTCCAAGGTCAGCTCAGCTCTCATGGATATTGGTGAAGGTTTCCCACTCAGCTGGTAGAGCTTGTAATACTTTGAGGTTGATTTCTCTCAAAGTATATTTTCCTCTTCGGATGGACTGGATCCTTCTGATGATGTCCATGAACCGAAGCTCTAACTGATCAATGGTCTCATCAGTTCTGAGACAGAAGTTGTCAAAGTCTTGACAGGTATGGGAGAATTTGTTCTCCTTTGTTTCGTCACTCCCTTCGCTAAGAGATGCCAAAATATCCCACATCTCCTTAGCGGTGTCGCACTCTTCTATCCACGGGAGATAGTCTTGTCCAACGGTGGACATGATAGTGCTCTTAGCCCAGATATCCAACTGGCTCACTTTGGCTTCTTCTGGAGTGAAGTCTTCTAGCTTCTTCTCCACTAACTCCTCAGTTGCATCCCCATCATTGGGATTTGTAGGAGTGCGAGTGACCTTTTCTCTGATGATGATCGGTCCGGATGTGAGTACTTGTTGCATTCGATGATGCTTTGACAGTAGGATCTTCTTCATTCGAGTTCTCCATGATGTATAGTTCACAACCGAGAACATGACCACGATCTTGTCTTTAACATCCATTTGCACACAACAACAGAAGAAAAATGCGAGCAGACATGCACTAGCGTGATAAAGAGATCTGTTCAGTTGACCACTGAAGAAAACACCTCGAATTCACACCTCGTGAAATAGAGTCAGCCGTCTTTTGAACCACTGCTCTGATACCACTTGATGGTCCCGATACGAGTTCTAGTGTATGGGGGGGGGGGGGAATACACCAGATAAAAACTTTTTAAAATAACTCTTGAAAAATCAACAACCGAGTAATAAGACTCAGCTGGATTCACAACCGAGTAAGCGAGCTCAGTTGGAAGAGTGGTGCTGTGCGGAATGTGGTGGAAAATAACAACTCGTATAAATAAAACTCACGCTCAGATACAATGGTCGATTAAAAACCAAGACAATTGATATGGAAAGATGCGAAAGATGCAGTTTGTATGCTGGTTAGTCGGTCAGTTGAATATGCAATAAGTTAACTAAATAGTAAACACAACAAACAAAGATTTACGTTGTTCGGAGAGAACTCCTACGTCCACGGGGAGTTGTGAGTCCACACAACTCAGTCCAAGTTCTTCTGGACAAAAACCACAAAGCTTACGCGGGCTTTGCAACCGTTGAGATAAGTTTACGGGTACTTATCAACCTTACAGATAAGTTTACAGGTACTTATCAACCTATCTACTCAATTCCGGGAAGAGTAGGGTCCTAACAATCCTTTTGAGAGGATGTGTGAAAAGGTGGGTTTCCAACTAATAGCTCGAACAAGAAGTGAGCTAGGATCTAACACTCTACGAACTCTCAACTAGTGATGTTCTCAAGGTAGGATCGAAAAACACAGTGACAGAATCTAACATTCTAGAACTCTCAACTAGTGATGTTCTTAGAGGATAACAGCAGTTTTGCTTGAGTGCAGAATAAAGTCGTTCTTTCGCTTGTGTATCTCTTCTCGCACTTGTCTGTCTCGTTCTTCTTGGTGAATGAATGAAGGCCTCTATTTATAGGCGGAGAGAATCAACTAGCCGTTGGATGAGCCGTTGATCTCTGTTCTTTGAAAGCGATGGCTTGTCTCTCATCTCTGCAGACTTTCCGGATTTGGCATCTGTGTGCTTCTGCTTTCCATCTGAGACAGCCTTGTGTTGGGCCAAATGAGGTAATGACAGAGAGTCAAACCTTCACGTGATTTCCTTATTTGAAATTCAAATCTTAACCTTTGACCTCCAACATTTGATAGTCGGTTGAGTCATTTGATCTTCATCTGATTGGTCTTCTGCTGATGTTCTATCTGAATGCTTCTGTCTGAGTAGGAATAGTTGAACTCTCAGTTGACTTTGAACTTCATGCTGTTGATCTAACTGATTGAGTCCTACAACTGATGTTCCATCTTGAACGCTCAGTTGTCTTTCTTGTATCTGACTCTGATCAGTTGGCTTCGAACGCTCAGTTGTCTTTCTTACAACTGATGTTCTATCTCTTCTTGAACGCTCAGTTGTCTTTTTTACAACTGATGTTCTCTTGCATCTTCCCCCTTTGAATACTTAGTTGACTTTTGCATCTTCCTCCTTTGAATACTCAACTGTTGTTCTGAATCTTGAACGCTCAGGTGTTTTTCTTACACCTGATGTTCTATCCGAGTGAGGCCTTGTTGCCGTCTTCAGCTGGAGTCCTGTAAAGATAAAATCTTAACAATGCTCAAACAGCGAGCCTAACTACTAACATTAGGATCTGGCAACATCTACTCGGTTGGGGTCTGTTGGTTTTGGAATCAATCAAAACGTTAATAAATTTCCCAACAGGCGAGGTAGTTTGCTCAACCCTATAGCGAAGAGCAGTTTTACCGAGTTTGTACCGTTTCATTCATTTTACGTTGTTGATAAGGCGTTAACCCAGTCTTATCAACTGGCGCCGTCTGTGGGAAACTTGAGCTGAGGCATCGAGTTTTTCATATTTCTATTTGTTTAGTTCGTTCTTTACTGTAAATCTAAGTTAATGATAGCGAGAAAAGAACCCGGGCATAGCTTTGAAGGAAAATGATTCACGGTCTTAAGACGCTAGAGAACTTTTCTACAGACTATGCTCGAACACCTTTTCGAGGAAGGCTAGAGACCACTATTAGGATTCCTTGCGCGAATTTATAATTCTGCTCTTGTAACAAAAAGTGACAAATAGAAGAAAACCCTTGTAAAATGTAACTTATGAATTTAAGAAATGAAATAAACCAGATCTATTCAAATCAGAAACTATGTTGTGCCGAACGGGCCAGCAGAGCTCTGCTGGACTCCAGCATGAAGTGCTGCGAGTGAGCCACGCACCTCTGTCGGGAGAAACTATGTCGTGCCGAACGGGCCGGCAGAGCTCTGCTGGACTCCAGCCTAAAGCACTGCGAGTGAGCCACGCACCTCTGTCGGGAGAGACTATGCCGTGTCGAACAGACCGGCAGAGCTCTGCTGGACTCCAGCCTGAAGTGCTGTGAGTGAGCCACGCACCTCTGCTGGGAGAAACTACGCCGTGCCGAACGGGCCGACAGAGCTCTGCTGGACTCCAGCCTAAAGCGCCGCGAGTGAGCCACGCACCTCTGCCGGGAGAAAACACGCCGTGCCGAATGGGCCGGCAGAGCTCTGCTGGATTCCAGCCTGAAGTGCTGTGAGTGAGCCACACACCTCTGCCAGGAGAAACTACGCCGTGTTGAACGGGCCTGCACAGCTCTGCTGGACTCCAGCCTAAAGTGCCGCGAGTGAGCCACGCACCTCTGCCGGGAGAAAACACGCCGTGCCGAACGGGCCGGCAGAGCTCTGCTGGACTCCAGCCTGAAGTGCTACGAGTGAGCCACGCACCTCTGCCGGGAGAAACTATGCCGTGCCGAACGGGCCGGCAGAGCTCTGCTGGACTCCAGCCTGAAGTGCTGCGAGTGAGCCACGCACCTCTACCGGGAGAAACTATGCCGTGCCGAACGGGCCGACAGAGCTTGGCTGGATTCCAGCCTGAAGCGCTGCGAGTAAGCCACACACCTCTGTCAGGAGAAAACATACCAAACGGGCCAGCAGAGCCCTGCTGGACTCCAGCTTGAGGTGTTGCGAGTGACCCAAATCCCAAAAAGTTAATATCTGAGATTTCTCCAAAAATTAAGGAAATGTCGCATGAACCTACACTAAGTGTTAATATTCACCGCATTTTACATCTGAGATATTCGTATAAGAAGCCTGAATTTCTGCTCCTTGGAATTTTCAGCAAAATGGCGTCAAATGAAAAAGAAACAGAGTTGCGAGACGGGGCAGAGGCCAACGGGGACAGTGAAGCAAGGGTTGAAGAAAGCACCCCTGATCAATCTAAAGGAAAGGAAAAAATAGAGCCCAGGCCCGAGGAGGCCTTGTATGTAACCCCCAATCAGCTGCAAGAGCTACTCACAAAGGTGGTAAACTCTGCGGTAGCAACCCAGCTGCAAAATCAGAAGAAGAAAGAAATGGAAGAAAAGGTTGACGAAAGTCAGGGGAACGGTGATGCTGATGACAGGCAAGAACATTCTGTAAGCCAACGCTGCGAACAAGAGTATTTCAGAGCTCGACCAACCCCAAAGTCGGGAGGAGAATGTATCCCTAACCAAGACATAGCCTGGCAAAACACAATGGCGCGAGAGTTAGCTGCCATGAAAGAAATGATCGAAGGAAAGTCTACAGGGCATAAAAGGAACAAGATATCCCCCTTTAGTGACAATATAATGGCCGAGCCCCTATCTCATCACTTCATGTTAACGATAGACCTCGTGTATGAGGGGACGACAGATCCCCAGGACCACCTCGACCGCTTTGAAAACTTAGCAATGTTGCAAGGATACTCCGACGGAATTAAGTGTCGGATGTTACTAGCTACTCTGAAAGGTTTGGCCCAACGGTGGTTTAGCCAACTGAAGCTACGAAGCATTGAGACATACGAGGATTTCGCATCTTAGCTAGAAAATCAGTTTGCCAGTGCTCGGAGGCAGCGCCATTCGGTAATGACTTTACTAAACTTTCAGCAGTAAGAAAGAGAGAGCTTGAGAAGCTATGTGACTAGATATAATACGGCAGCTCTGCAAGTACCCTCAACAGCAGATGACGTCAAGGTATATGGTCTAATAAATAGATTGAGGCAAAAGGACATTTTCTATGCATTAGGAGAAAGAAGCAAAGGGGGGTACAATAAAGTGATGGAGTGGATGGATAACAGAATTATCAGCGAGGAAGCATGGGAAGCCAAGTGCGCAGAGGACAAAGTCAAAAACAAAAATAGGAAAGAAGAAACTCTAAATAAGGGAAGGGGGACAGAGCCCCCGTGGAGGAACCCCATCGAAAAAAGATTTGCAGAGGAGGGTAGACCCTCTTGTATGGACAGAAGATTTGAAGCGGCAAGAGAACCGCTAACCCCTATCCCAAGGAGTAGCTTCTCCGGGAGAGCATGGGCGCGCGGGCGTGCGCCATATACAGAGTTGACAGTGCCGCCGTCGGAAATTCTGAGCATAGCCCCGAGACTTTTTCCGGTGTCGTATACCATAGAAAATGGGCCGAAAAACCCGCCCTCTAATCTTTTCTGCAGGTTTCATAGAGATTATGGGCATGAAACAGATGAATGCCGGCATCTCAAAGATGCAATTGAAAAGTTAATTAGAGCTGGAAATTTTTAGGAGTACATACGCCTAAGAAGAAATAATAGGCCGGGAACCCGGAGAGGGCAGGATAGACGGGGATACCAGCAGGGAAAAAGAGATGAGCCTCCAGTGATTAGAAGGCCAGAACCCCCGCCATTGGCGATAGAGGGGCCAAAGGGTCCAGAAGAAAAAATGCCGCTCCCAAAAAAGCAGAAATCAATCATGATGATAGTTGAAGGCCTTATCTGCGAAAACTCAGAACAGGCGCAAAAAAGGGCTCAGAGAATGGTACGGAACCCTGACCTTTGGGATGTAGGAGCAGTCCAACCTCAAGTCAGTATACCAGATCTGAGCTTCGGAGATAAAGACTTGACAGGAATTATTACCCCGCAGGACGATGCTTTAGTGATCACAGTAGAGATAGCAAGGCATGATGTCATGAGGATACTGATAGATACTGGAAGTTCTGCAAATATAATCTTCTCCAGCTATTTTCAGCTCATGGAGATAAACGAAAAGTTAGTACCTGTCCCTGTGATGCTATCGGGCTTCTCGGGAGGGGTAGTGGCGCCCCTAGGGATGATCCGCCTCCTAGTGGTAATGGGGGACGGAGAAGTGAGGAATATGAAGATGGTTCAATTCTTGGTAGTTGATGCACCCAGTTCTTATAACATCATTTTAGGCAGACCATCACTGAATGCCTTCCAAGCCATAGCTTCAACATATCACATGAAACTAAAATTCCCGGTAGGGAAACTGGTTGCAGAAGTCAGAGGAGATAAGACTAAGTCCAGATCTTGCTACGCCAGCGAAATGAAAAGAGCCAAAAGGCAGAAAGGGAAACGTCCAAGAGAGGAAGACGAGCGGTCGACAGAGCTATTAACCATGGCCAGTAGCCAGACTTTACCATATTCCGCCAGAGTTGGTGATCTAGGAGCTGTCGTGAAAATCGAGAAAGGAATTTTGGAAAATTGGAGATGGATCCAGAGCCCAGACCTACCATGATGCTCGCAGAGGAAACCATGAATGTAGAGTTATATGAAAACAAGGTAGGTTTTGTGACCAAGGTGGGTGTGAAAATGGCACCTGAGGAGCAAGATAAAAATAATAGCATGCCTACGTCGGAATGCAGACATTTTCGCTTTCGACACAGATGTTTTGCCAGGTGTATATCCCCACGTGGTGACACACAAATTGAACATAAACCCGAAGGTCAAGCCTGTACGTCAGAAGCTCAGGCAATTCGATGATGAAAAAGACGCAGCCCTGAGAGAGCAAGTACGGAAGCTCTTGCAGGCAGGGTACATAGTCAAGATCCAGTTCCCCAGCTGGCTATGTAATGCAGTGATGATCAAGAAACCAGGAGGCAAATGGAGAATGTGTAACGATTTCAGAGATTTAAACAAGGCATGTCCCAAAGATCACTATCCCTTACCCCGCATTGACCAACTAGTAGATGCTACAGCTGGAGCAGAACTCCTCTCAATGATGGATGCTTACCAAGGGTATTATCAAATTCAGATGGACCTGAACGATGTCGTAAATGTATGCTTCATTACCTCTATCGGAACTTTTGGATTCGTCAGGATGCCTTTTGGGCTTAAAAATGCGGGAGCCACGTACCAAAAAATGATGGACACTATCTTCGCAAAAGTCCTCAGCGCCCATACCAAGGTCTATGTGGACGATATTCTAGTGCATAGCACTAAAGTTGTTTCGCACGCTAAAGATTTGGAGGAGGTATTTGCAATTGCCAGAGCCAACCGATTGAAACTGAATCCGGCAAAATGTGTGTTCGGAGTGAAGCAGGGAAAGTTCCTGGGCTACATGGTTACTCTTGAGGGAATTAAAGTTAACGACGCAAAGGTGCAGGCCATACTAGAAATGCAACCTCCCAAAAACATCAAGGATGTACAGAGCTTGAATGGCAAGATAACTGCTTTGAGCCGATTTATTTCCAGATCTGCAGACAAGAGTTACCCATTCTTTCGGACACTAAGAAAAGGGGCCCGATTTGATTGGACGGCGGAGTGTCAACATGCTTTGAGGACTTAAAGAAACATTTGGCAGAGCTTCCATTACTAGCTAAGCCAGAGCCTAAAGAAACATTGTTTCTATATGTTGCCGTGAGAAAACATGCTCTGTGCTTAGTGCTGATAAAAGAAGAAGGCGCCAGGCAATGCCCCATCTATTATGTTAGCCGAATGCTGCAAGTAAGTAAATACATATTGAAAAACGAGAAACTGTTAGTAGCTTTATCTTACTCATTTAAAAAGAAAATGAAATCTTGTTTTCAGGGACCAGAAGAAAGATATATAAAAGTGGAAAAAATAGCCTTGTCAATCATGATCGCCGCAAGACGGTTAAGGTAATATGAACAAACATAATTATAGACGAGTAATAATAGGGCAGCAAAAAGTCCGAACGGAATAAACCCAATGCCTAAATAATTGCAATGCAGATATTATTTTCTAGCACACAAAATAATCATTCGGAGCCATTGGCCTTTCACTCAAGTCCTGGGCAGACCCGATCTGTCAGGAAGAATGGTAAAATGGGCAATCAAATTGGGAGAATACGACGTAGCTTTTGAACCCAAAACTGCTATATGGCTATGGCAGATTTCGTACAAGAATCTACCAGAGCAACAGAGGAAAATGATTGGATTGCAGAAGTGGATGGAGCAGCAAACATCGGGGGCTGCGGTGCAGGAGTAGTGATTATCAAACCCGATGGAGAAGAATTGCGTTTCGCCATATATTTCCAGTTCAGAGTGTCTAATAATGAGGCTGAGTATGAATCACTGATCAGAGGGCTAAGGATGCTCTGGGAGATGGGAGCTAGGAAAGTTGTGATCAAATCTGACTCCCAACTGGTTACACAGCAAGTAGAAGGAGCATGTGAAGTTAAGGAGGAAAGAATGATAAGATATTCCGAAGTGGTGAAAGACTTACCAAGCAAATTTGACAGCTGCCGCATTAACCAAATTTCGAGAGAGAAAAATGTCAGAGCTGACCAGCTAGCTAAGCTCGCCAGCACATCGAGCCTTACTGCAGGTATATACATTCATACAATCAAAATATATACTGTTCTAATTGATATGCCATGTTCGAAATAAACGTACTACTTTCAGGAAATATGATCACGATGGTGGTCGCGGAGAAGAAGATTCAAACAATAGAGGCCTTAGCCATCGAAGGCGAAGCAGATTGGAGAACCCCGATAATTTACTATTTGCAAACATGGAGAAAGCTGTCGGGCTTGGACAAATCCACCAAGATCAATTATCAGCAATACTGCCTGGCCGGAGGACAACTCATGAGAAGATCCTTCACGCACCCACTATTGAAATGTATCGGAAAAGAGGAGGCTAGCTACGCCGAATTTTACTAGCCCACGCTTGCAAAAGACACCAAAGATGATGTGCAAAAGTGCGACAGATGTCAAAAGAATGGGCGAGTCATACATATTCCAGCAGAGAACTTGGGGGGTCTGTATGCCTCCTGTCCATTCGATAAATGGGGAATAGACATAGTAGGGCCATTTTCGAAAGTAGATTGGGGCAAAAAATTTATAATAGTCGCGGTGGACTACTTTAGTAAGTGGGCAGAGGCTGAAGCTGTGTCCGCAATCACCACGACGGCAGTGCTAACATTTATCTGGAAGAATATAGTATGCAGGTTCGGAGTACCACGAATTCTGGTTTCAGATATTGGGTCCCAATTCAATGGCCGAAAGATGAAAGCATGGTGCAAAAGCATGGGAATTACTCAGAGATTCGCGGCCGTCAGACGCTCTGAGACTAACGGGCAGGTAGAGGTTACCAATCGAACTATCGTCAGTGGAATTAAGGCACGACTGGAAACCGACGAAAAAGATTGGGTTGATTCACTGGACTCCGTCCTCTGGTCATACCGGACTAGAGTCCGCAGTGCCACTGGAGAAACGCCAAGCAACCTGATATATGGTACGACCCCAGTAACCCTAGTAGAAATCGGAGTAAAATCCTGGAGAATCTTGATCTACGATGAAGGGCAAAACAACCAAGCCAGGAGAGAAGAGCTGGACTTGGTAGAAGAAGCTCGGAGTGTCGCGAAGGCCAGATCTGAAGCCTACAAAGAATCTGTCAGAGCTCGGCATAATGGCAAGGTAAAAGAAAGAAGGTTCGAAGTCGGAGACCTGGTTCTAAGGAGAGGTGACGCATTAAAGCCCCTCAGGAAACTAGATCTATCATGGGAAGGATCGTATAAAATCGCGATGGTATTGAAGGGCGGAGCCTACGAACTAATCAGTTCTGGAGGAAAAAAGCTGCCTCGCCCTTGGAACGTGCATAACTTGAAAAAGTACTATGTCTAGAAAAGTGAGAAATATACCAGACTTTTTTATTAATAATTTAATCAAGGTGGTAGTATACACCATTTCTTGTGCCCTGTAGAGCTGGCCAGTTTTAATCAAGGCGTTTGTATAAGCCATTCTTTCCTTCAACGGATGTAACTGTGTGCATGGAGTTATGAATGAATCGAGTACTTTGTTTTTCCTAAAATTTAGTCAGAGCATCTCAAAAAAGTTTAAAGTCCAGTGCACATGGGTCAAGCTAAACCATGATGTAATAATCGGCATCACCAATAAATCGATAAACAAAGATTAAGAAGACTACACCGGAAAGACCAAATATAGGAAATTTTATATCTTTATTAGTTAATAACTTATAACAACACCAATACACCTCAAAAACAGCTGAAAGAACATGAACCCTAAACCTTGAACCCTTGCAAAGTACGTAGTAGGCTAAATCTGTCTTAGCAGACCTGACAGGCGGAAGAAAGACCAGAAGTCCTCCGGCAGACCTTATTGATAACTACTGCGTTGATGGTAGGCTAAATCTGTCTTAGCAGACCTGGCAGGCGGAAGAAAGACCAGAAGTCCTCTGGCAGACTTTATTGATAACTACTGCGCTGATGGTAGGCTAAATCTGTCTTAGCAGACCTGGCAGACAGAAGAAAGACCGGAAGTCCCCGGGCAGACCTCATTGGCAACTGCGGCGCAGGGAGAGAGACTCAAAAGTGCATAGATCTCCAACCCTTGGTTTCCATGTCCTCAACCCCGTTTTCGATGCAAAAAGTGCTGAGGCAGGCCCCAGGAGCCACAAAAGAGCAGCGTGATCTCATCACCCATCGATACAGATGCGTCAACAATCAGCCCTGGACCAAAATGTAAAAAAGTCACTGAAATGGGAAGGGCCAAAAGATTCTAGGACACTACAATGGCGAATAGCAATACTGGCTTTTTGATGAGAATTAAGAGGGTCCCAATGAGGAGGTTTCCTTAGAAAGATCTGCAACTACATGGACGCGGAGATGAAACCGCGCCAACGACTATCCCCAAGACCAGGCTGCTCCCCCTTCCCTTAATAAGATCGGGGGAGGGGAGGCTGCTCTCTAGGGTAGCTGAAGGCTGGAGCCAGCTCTGGAGAGCTCTAGGGCCAGAGGCGAACAACAATCCCACCATTCGAAGATGGGGGAAGATGAGATCGGCCAAAGGCCTCAGATGTATAACAACAACAAGAAAAGCGAGTAAAGGGCAAGTCCCTGAAAAAAGATCCAGTATGAAGTAAGGGGAGAATTTCCATGATGTGTTCCTCAATTTAAGATATGTTAAATATCACAGCACGCATGAATTTATAAGAGATCCAAATGTTCATTAATTAAGGTAGGACAAGTTTGAGGGGTAGGTGAAAAAGCGACACATAAAGAGTAGACATAGATATTTCAGCATAATTCTACCTACCAATCAAATTCCGCAATTAATAATAAAATAAGTATAGCAGGAATTAAGGCGACACATGCTCAAGTGACCAAAAGATTCAGAAATTAAAAATCAATTAGATTATCTGCAGAAGTATTTATCAGGCAACAATGCCGAAATAAGCACAATCATCACAAAGGAACAAATTCGAGCTGGGCATCACACCCCCATCTAAGTCAAAACGACATCAGTGTCAAAGGAAAACTGTAAGAAGTCAAAAGAAACATAATGGCTTCGAGCCCACACTCTAAGTGTCAGAAACTCCAATTGAGCTGGCACTGGAAAGGGAGGCATCAAAAAAGGCCGTTAACTCCGGATTCAAATGCACGAAGGGCTCCTCCATAGCAGGTAAGCTCGAGTCCAGGTCTTCCGAAGAGAGGAAATCATTAAGTGTTGTCCCCAGAACATCCTCCCACCAGGGAAGGTCTGGAGCCGTCAGAGGATCGCGAACAGGCCAATGCGCTGGCATTGCAGGAATTTCGGCCACCATATCTTTCTGTTTGGGGCGAGCACCCTTCAGGCTATAAGTGTAGGCGAAGCCCTGAAGATATCCCGCTTGGGTGAAATGGCAGATATCAGGGAAGAGATCCTTACAGAACTGAACGCTACCCGATATCCTTGAATATCTTTTAAGGTTCGAAGCAGACCTTGCCCTTGAGGAGTAATGAACAGCCGTCGGAAGCAGTCCTTCAACCCTGCTGATCGGCCCACTTCATACCCCTGTCGCAGCGCGGCAGACACCTGTTGCTCAGCCTTACACCTCTCCTTCTCCACCTGGGCCTCCAGATCCTTAATTTTGTCACCTAAATGCCCGATTGTGGTCTGATAGCCATTTTTTTCTCTCCCGAAGGATTTGAAATCGCTTGCCAAAGTTTGATGCTTGGCAGAGAGAATTTCATGAGCCCGCTGCAAATCCATCACCTCTTTCTCCTTCCCTTGAAGGCGAGAAATAAGATCAGCCCGCATTTCAGATTACTCTCGGGAAAGCCTCTCAGATTTGCACTCGGCCGCCATTAGTTTCTATGACATAGTATTGCTGTCTTCCCGAAATTCAGCGGCAAAGTAGGCCAGAGCCTACGAAGCAAAAACAACAGATAGGAAATTATAAACATAAAACAGAGCACCAAGAGAAATGAACAGCGAACAGGTGGAAATGATAGATATTTACTTGAACCAAGCGGATGCCAATCTGAGCCCGCCGACACTCAAAACTCTCTTTTTGAATCTTTTCCAAATCCTGAGAAGTTGGCAGAGAGTGAGCGATAAACTCCCCACATTTCTCAAGGGAAAGCTCCAGTATCCCGGGGAAGTTGCTCCCTACTACACTAAAAAATGAAGGGCTGCTACTAGCAGACCTCGACCCCTGAGCAGAAGCCTTTACTATTTCCTGCAGAATGGCGGTAGGGATTAAAGGCGGAGAATCCGCTGATCCAGCAGTAGGGGCAGTTCCCGAAGGTACCAAGGAGGCAGAAACCCTCTTGGTTGTAGACTGTGGAGGAGGAGACTGCAAAGTGCGATTCTTTTTTTCTTCTCTCGGGCGGAGGCAGGAGTTGTTTCAGCACGCACCCGATCGTCATGATTTTTTCTTTTCTTCTCTCTTTCTCAAGCTGATTTCTCCTCTTCCAGCCCAGCTGCCGCGGAGGGAGAGCGGCTGCGACCAGAATCTGATTTTCTCTTTTTTGAGGAAAGGCTAGAGCGAGCCTGCAGAACCAAAGTTGTTTCGGTCCTGTCCTCGATATGCAGAATTGAAGGCGACGTCGCCCTGTCCTCGACTTACAGGACATTGGGCGATGCTACTCTGTTTTCAGCTTGGACCGGCCATAAATCACCAATCGTCGTCAACGCAAGAGGATCCCTGATGGAGGAGCGATTAGCCTCCATTGCAGCCAAGTGGTCGAACAGATCGTCTTGTCTGACCTCTGGCGCTGAATCCAAGTCACCAGCATTAGGATCAGGTGGCACCCCCAGGTTGGCCAGCAGAGAGTCCAAGTCCGCATTCAAATGCCATTTCTGAGCAAGGGATTCCTCAGCAATTGCTGATAAAGGAAGACCACCGAATATTAGGTAAGATGGTTAAAGAAATGTTAAAAATATGCATTCAAGAATGAGGAACTACCAGTCTTGTAGATCTTGAGGGGGCGACTGGGATCGCCCAGAAGTCCAAAATGTCGAAGGATGCGCGGAGAGCGCAACATCTTCACGATATTAAAATTATTCGATTTTTCCCTTTTTCCCTCACCAGGATTCTCAATATCAGCAAACAAGGAGAGGGCTTCCATGACTCTAGTATCTTGGGGAAGAATTTGGGCAAGTGTGTTACGATGACTGGGATTCCTAGCACCTAACACCCAGGTACGGGCATGAAAGGGCCAGTACTCGTCTAGGGGCATTACAGCAAAAAATTTGGTCCCTCATTTCTTGTCTATACTCTTAGGAGAGATAGCAAAACGGGCAGGACTCCCAGACCGAGTTCGGAAGCAATAAAAACTCTTACTCTTTGAATGTCAAAGCAAGTGATAAAAAGATGGGAAGAGGGCTCGTAATGAAAACTAGAAAAGAGAATGTAAAATCCAAAAACAGTGCGGATAGCAGGAGTAAGTTGATTAGGCATAATGCCGTATTCCTTACACACAACACACAAGAAGGGGTGAAGAGGAAATCTGATCCCAGCCAGCACTTGATTCTACCAGAAAATCATGGCGGGAAAGGAGACCTGATTCGCAAAATTATTAGGATTTACTACAGCATAGACAAAATCGTCAGACTTCAGCACACGCTGGAGAGTTGCAAATTCACATCCTAATAATTGAGAAGGCTCTGATACCGGTTTAGTTGTAGTATTTATCGGATTCCTAAGAATTTCCTGCAACCTTTTTCCCCAATCTCTCTCCTAGCCCTAACTCGCTCTCGCCCGGAACTAGGAGTGGAATCACTTGATTCGGAGCACCCCGAAGAAGCGATTTCGCTCGAGTCAGCATAGTTAGAGATTTCTTCATCTAAACTGGTATTAAGAGATCCCTCGGCAGAATTCGACATCCCCCCCCCCCCCCCCCTCAAAATTAAAAATGTTGTCGAAGAATGTAAAAAGAAAAGTGACTATTGACAGGAAATCGGAGACTATGGGGAATACCTGGTAATGCCGAAAAGAAGCAAAGGAATGAGGAACGGAAAAGGAAAAGGCAAAGCCGAGAGCTTCTGATTGTCGGAATGGCAGGAAAAATCACGCGGCGAGCGGAGGAAACGAGTCGTAATGAAAGAAAGGGAAAAAGCGGAGAAGGGATTAAGGAAAACAGATAAGGAAACTGAAAAGGTAAAAATGCACAAATTGATAAAAAGAATCACTCACTTAATTTTAAAAAATTGGCCCAGTTATGTGATCATTATCCTATGGCTGAACCTCAAGAGTCCCTATCAATGGACGGTCCAGATTAAAGCAACAGTTAGGATATTCAAGCGTTGTCTCAGATATGTCCACTTCTCTTCTACTCTAAGTGACTTGATAGTGTCACGTCACTGAGAGTAGGGGAAGGCGGTGGATATGGGATGGGTTATTTTGGACCCATTACATAGCAAGGCCCAAGGAATCTCAGCCTGGACCGGACCGAGATCAAAAAGAGAAGTCTACAAGATAAGCACGGGCTCGAATCTGAAGCCCAAATACCTTCCATTATTTGAATGACCGATTTACCCCTCAACTCCCCTACTATAAAAATATCCTCACTACTCTCAGAAAAAGGTATCTCACTCTTACCTCACATTTTCCATCCTTTCTCTCTTTTTCTTCTTTTCTTCTTGCCCAAGTTTTCTGACTTAGGCGTCGGAGGGTCCTCACCGGACGAAACCCCCAGTGTGGGACTTTTCTTTTATGCAGGAACAAAGATCCATTTTCAAAGCGAAAGGAGAAAGGCGAGGTAGTTTGCTCAACCCTATAGCGAAGAGCAGTTTTACCGATTTTGTACCGTTTCATTCATTTTACGTTGTTGATAAGGCATTAACCCAGTCTTATCAGACGTGATAGTCCTGGAACTCCCCAATGAAATTGCCCAATTGTTTTCCTATCCTTTCAGTTATGAAACCCGTTGGGAGATCGTGGATTTGAATCCGAAAAGAAAGAGTGTCCAATGCGACCTTCAAAGGGAAGTCCCCCTTTTGTAGTTGGCGTAGCAAAAGGGGGAAGTTCGCAAATGACCACGGTCCACCATCAATGACTCTCTGCAGATCTACTTGGTGAAAAAACTGGAAGATGAATCTGCCAGATCCAATACTCTTCACAAACAAACCCTTTCCCGGCCTCCAGATACTCGCCATCCGACCTCTCATTAAGTTAAAATTAATTGGTTGATCCGTCAAGAAGCGTCCCACCAGACAAAGTTGAACAGTGGTATCATCATCTTGATTAATATCATCCTCAAGAACTAGTTCGTCTTTTTCTTCATTGGAAAGATTCAATTTAGCCATTCCTGCCTCCATGAGAAAACAGAGACCAAAAACCTTTAACAGTAACGAAAAAAACCTAGGCTCTCAACAAGGGAGAGGAAGCTGAGGCTCTCAACATGGGAGAGAGATATTATCTTAGTATCATTAAATATAATTTAGTTAAACAATGAGTAAGTATTGTTCAAATTTGAGATCATCGATATTCATGATTGAAAGAAAAATAATAAACGAGAGTAAAGATTCGTTGTACAAAGATATTGACATAATTGCAACTTAACCTAAAACCAAATTATTTTGATGTAACACGAGGACGTTTGAATATTTTTTGGGCTTACCCAACAAACGTGAAAAGGATATTATTCACAATCAATCCAGCTTAAAAATACTAAGAATGAATCTATAAGGAAAAAAAGGAAAATTCTATAATCACACGTCTAAGAAAAATAAAATTTAATTATAAAAATGGAAATAATTATATTTTCCTATAGGTTTATGATTCTCTAATTAAGGTATATTTCTTTTTTCAAACCCTATGTGACCTTTTTTAGCATGTGTAGTTGGCCATAATGTGTCTAAATAGCACTGCCCAAAAGAAATACTACTTCATCCGTCCACGAAATAGTTGTCATTTTATGGATGTTACGAATTTTAAGAAAATGATGGGTAGTAGTAAATAATAGTGAGTATTGTCGTGAGTAGCATAAGGGTCCCACAATAAATGTGAGTGAAATAGTGAGAAATATAAGGTTAAATATAATGTATTAAGTGGGTCCTACTACTATAAATGGAAGTGGCAACCATTTCGTGGACGGACATAAATGGCAAAAGTGACAACCATTTCGTGGGCCGAGTGAGTACTAAGAATGAACCTTCTTTATGTAATACGAAGATATATCGAGTTTTAGTTCCCTTGGGATGACTTAGTAGTAAAAGTGGATGCTTTTAGTCTCAGGTTTTATAGATCGAGTCTGCCATATTGGTACTTAGAAAGTGTGGTTTATCTGGCCTGTGTGATTTACAGGCTACTGCACAGGAGACGGGGTTTACCAATGCGTACCAAAGATAATGGCTGCGGGTTCTTACGAAATAAAACAAAAAACAAAAAGAAGAAGAAAAGAGATAGTGAGTTTTATACCCTTTATTCCGCGACACTGAGGCTATCTGCAACCCTTGGAGACACAAATTCCACTTTCAGCACTAGAGATAGCTTAGAGACACTTTCCCTGCATCCCAACTGTATCTAAGTTGTCTCTAACTTTAATATTATAAAGTTAGAAATTTTCATTAATTAAATGAAAATTGGAAAATTACATTCATTAAAAATAAAAATACACTAATTAATAAAAATTACAAAATTACATAAAAAATTAATTAATTAAAATTACAAAATCACATTAAAAAAAATTACGCCCATCCTCGGCATTCCTTCACCTCCTGCACCATCAACATGTGAAGCTCGAGCTTCCCTCGTCATGTATCTCGTATCCTTTTGGATAATATTCATGTCGATGGCATGTTATTTCGTCCGAGCATTTTCGAGCTTCGCCCGAACAGATTCGTGCATTGCCTCCGCCATCGATTGCTTGACCTTGGCGAACTGGCCGAGTCGGGAGTTGTATTGATCCAAAAGGGAGTCGAGCTCGGACTACTCACTTGCCGGCTTCTTTCCTTTAGCCTCCCTCCTTGCTGCCGTCCTTGCCGCATCTCGACCCTGCGGTCGGGGAGGCGCGCTTTCTTTTTCTGTTGAGGCGTCCTCCACCGATGGCGCTGACGCCGAAGATGTGTAGGCACCCGAGGCCGAAGTCTTCGTCCTCTTCATCGAGTGAACGTCGGGAAAAGCTTGGGCGAGGAATTTGGGATATTCACGTAGGATTTCCTAAGCCTGGAAATACCGGAAATAAGGGCCACCGGTTGATACCTTGTAGATATCTTGGACATCATCCTTCACCATGTCATCGCAGGCGCCGCTCGGTCTGCGATTGGTCGCTTTGTTGAAAGCGATCATCCAGTTCTTCACCATTGTTTGGATGTGTCCGAAAAAGCTCTTGCACTGCTTGTTGTTGAGGTCGGTGCCAAACATCGCGCTGAAACACGTTGTTACTTTTCCCAAGTATCTGTCGCAGCTCTGGTCGGCCCCGATGACTGAGTTGCATGTATCATCGACCCAAATCTGTGCCGTGACGACGACCTCTTCGTTGGTGTAGTTGTGACGCTTGCTCATTTTGCCACCGTCGGCCTCGGCTTCGGCATCGTCTTCAGGTGCAGCGGAGGCGGAGGAGGCGATGGCTTTGTCCTTGCCCTTGTCATTTTTTCCTTTGGCAGAAGGTTATGGCTGTGGTGGCGGCGACGACATCATTAGCCGATTCTCTGTAGCCGGCTGTCGGTGTCGGCGACGAAGGATGGGTAGGACTCGGCGGAGGTCAGGGTGTTGATGTTGATTGAATCAAGCCCCACCCCCGTGTAAGCATAAGCGGCGTCGGACATATCGAGAAACCACACCGACGAGAAAGGATTGTTGGGATCCATTTATAAGAGATGAATGAGTTGTAGTGAAGAAATGAGTGAGAAATTTGAAGAGAGGTGTGAAGAATGGAGTAGAAAATAGTAATATTTATAGGTAAAAATTATGATTAAATAAAATAAAATAAATTAAACAAACTAGTCGTTTTTAGTTGTTGCCTGCAAAATTTTTCACCCGTTAGGCGCTTGCAATGCACGCGCCATTATTTTTATTTATTTATTATTATTTTTTTCTTCGGATTGGCGCGTGGCTTGCACGCGTGACTTGAGCCGGTCTCGAGCCGCCTTGCCCTACAACGCTTGCGTCTCGTTCTCGCCTCCGTCTCGAGCCGGTGTTGCAAATAGCCTGAGAATACGAAACTCATCACAACTGATTATGGCATATTACTACGCACATTCCGACTGCTTCTTTGGTGTAAGATAATTAAGTCCTGATAAATTGCACACAAAATCTTAGTTTCGATCAAATTAGAAATATAGCAGTTGGTTTCAGCATTATTAGCCCAAATGGGCATTCAATTTCGTGTGCGTTCACATTCAATGAAAATAAGTTGCCTTTACTTTTAATAATGCAGGCTCCACAAGATTGCAACGGTCAACATCAGTATTTGAAGCTGTTAAATTCTTTAGTGATAAATAAAGTGTAACCAAATTTGCACGAGGAGTACAATTCAAAATCGAGCAATAAAGCTCAGAAATTACAACTCAAAGCACAAAATCATAGTAATAACGTTGTACTTATCTTGTTTGTGATTACATTTTTTTACTACTTTTGTGATAACATTATTTAGGTAAATTGGAGGTTGCATCCACCAAGTCTAACCCCACCATTTAACCGTCTTACACGTGTTTTTTTTTTTTTTTTTTTTAAATTTGAATTTATTTGGATGTGTGGTTAATTAGGAATTATTTAATAGTGTTAATTGTTTATAAATTCCAAAGGTTTTTAAAATTTTTTGAATTGTACCCGTTTTTAATATTTTAATTTTAAAAACTCAAACGTTTCGATTGTTCGTAGATTTGGCTCTTCGGTCGTTTTTTCCCAATTTAAACACTACGTGGCACTCGCCGGAGCCACGCTGGACACGCCGGACGGCTGGGCAGAACGACGTTGTTTCTACTTAACCCAAACTCACCAAAAACGACGTCATTTCAGACTTCACTTATATACCGTATTTCCGCCGCCGCCGCCGCGGCCACCTTCCCACTGCATCCTCCTCCTCTTCTCTCTTTCTCGGTAATGATTGAGGCGGCGGCTCAGGATGGACAAGAAAAAGCCGGAATTGAAGGTCGACAGCGACAACGATGGCGTTAGCTAGGTCCTTTCGTCGGAATCGCGTGATCACTTTCTCCAGCGCGGAGCAGGTCACGTTGATTTATGAGAGAGAATTCGCAGCAGCCTTCGACTTTGCGTCAAGGCTGTCGGAGGCAGGGCGGTGGTAACGTCGCTGCTGGTGTGGAATTAGGGCGGCGGCGATGCTACACACAAAGATCTTCTATCAAGCTTCATGGCGACAACCAACGACGATGTCTTCCTCCGCGACATCGTCGATCTGTGAGAAAGAATGGCCTCGATATGTGGCAGATCTGAGAAAGGGAGGAAAAGAGAGAGAGAGACGCCGGAGTTGTGGTCGCTGGGGCAGATCTGAGAGAGAGAGAGAGAGAGAGAGAGAGAGAGAGAGAGAGGGCGACGAGGAGTAGTTATATGAAAAGCAACTGGTTTGGAGAGACAGAGAGAAAGAGAGAGGATGAGGAGGACGCAGTAGGAAGGTGGCCGCAGCGGCGGCGGGAAGATGGTGGCAGCAGAAATAGGGTATATAAGTGAAGTCTGAAACGATGTCGTTTTTGGTGGGTTTGGGTCAAGTATAAACGACGTCGTTGTGCCCAGCCGTCTGGCGTCTCCAGCGTGGCTCCGACGAGTGCCATGTAGTGTTTAAATTGGGGAAAAATGACCGGAGAGCCAAATCTGCGAACAATCGAAACGTTTAAGTTTTTAAAACTAAAATGTTAAAAACGGGTGCAATTCCAGGATTTGAAAAAATTAACCTTTGGGATTTACAGACAATTAACCCTATTTAATATTATCTAATGTAACTAAGGTAGGATGTTTCACTGTTCTTCTACTGTTAAGCCGCAATATTTTATTCTCACAACAACGTCTGTATACTTTATCTTCCTCCCATTTATACAGCAAAATATGTAAAGAAAGGAAAAAGTATACGTATTTCTTCTTCTTCCTCAAATGTCCTGTGCTAGTTGTGAAAATTTTTTTGTCCGACTTTTCCAACAGCCATTACGAAGTGAGTAAGAAATTTTAATTTTAAATGAATTGAAAATTTTGATTGGTTTTATTTTTTTACTTACTGCAAACGACTAAAAATTTTCGTTCTTAATGTCTTAGGTTTTGGTGATTGTCTTAAATCAATTTTTGTGTATCACCACCCACATGCTAATGTCTGAGGTAAATCTCACTTCTTTTGTTGAATCAAATTACTATATCGAATTTATCTCTTTTCTCCTAATTTTGTTTTCCGAAATGTATTTGTTAGGATAAACAGTGAAGTTTTGCTGCAATCGTGTTTTCTATTAGAATGAACAATTCTAATTGTCAATCCAGGTACTCATGTGCTGTTACCCCCTATTGAAATTTCATGTATGTTGTAGATATGGTTTGAATATAGGGAAATGTAAGAATTAATGTGCTCGTACAGAAGTGATTCACTACAAGAGGGAAATTCTACAAACTTAGTTAACTGCATCAAGCTTCAACGTTAAGAGACCTCCACCTTGGAAAACATCACAACGGAATGTATTTCAAAACTGGATAGAAGTTCAATACTTTGATCAAATTTCAAATCAGTTAATAGAAAATATTCACAGGGCCCAAGTTTATCATAATTATTTGCAAATTCAAACCTTAGAGCGTTTCACTTTAAATTTAGAATTTTAAATCACCATATAATTTTGGAATGGAGCTCGACTTTAATGAAAATAATTACGAACTGGTATTTGCAGATCCCCACCAATGAAAAACAATGATTATTAAAAATTAAGTATAAGTAATAATATAATTTATACTACAACTACAATAATGCAATATCTGATTACGATGAACAGAAAATGAATGGCTGAAGAAATTAGTTAATTGGGACGGTAGTACAAAGTTAAAACTACAAATATTGTTTTTCTAATTAAACAGTGCTAAAGTCCAACTAATAATTTTTAAAATTTTTGCTTTTCGTAAAGAGTGTGTAAAATCAATTCCTTAGATGAAAAAATTATAAATTTTCGTGGATGAACCAACATGAAAATCTAATCATAATTTTTATGGACTGATGGCGTATATAATAACAGTTAAATATATTTTTATATAATTTTGGATGTTAATTAATAATAATAAATTAAATATTGTATTACGTAAAATTATACTAACTTAAAAGGTTGTCATTTTATAATTATTAACATGATTAAAAAGAATTTTAGGAGAAGTGATAAAATATTTCTAAAACAATAACTTCAATGACATCAAATAAAAGAACAAAAAAAAATACCTTACTTCTATCAACTAAACTGATGGATAACATAGGTAAACAGAATAACAAATACTCCCTCCGTCCACAAAATAAATCCCCATTGAGTATCGATATGGAGATTAAGAAAGTTGGTAAAATTGTTGTGGATGGAATTAGGGTCCCACTTGTTGAGTTGAGAATGGTAAAAGTGGATTGGAGTTAAAATTATTGTAAATGAAATGAGGGTCCACTTGTTGTGAGTGAAAAGTTGAAATAAAGTTAAAGTTGTTGTGAGTGGAAAAAAGGTCTCACCGATTATTAGCGGAAAAAATAAAATGAGAATGGAAGTAATTGTAAATAGAGTTAAGTCCCACTTAATTTGATAGTAAAAAGGTAAATACGAATTTATTTTGTGAACAAATATTTTAGGATAAGTGGGAATTTATTTCGTGGACGGAGGGCGAATATACTACATTATCGAAAAAGTCAAAAGCAAAGAGTATTATACCTCACACCATAGTTACCACTTCCCAATTATCATTTAAATTTTATATGCAATAAAGTGAATGAAACGTATATGACGATTAAGGAGGGGGATGCATAGTGGGTGTATCCAACGTCCAGATAACTATTTATTTATATAAAGGAATCGTCCTATATGCTCCTGGAGCAATGCTTCGACGGCTAGGATTGAATGTAGCTATTTCTATTTTTATTTTATTTTTCATTTAATTTAATGGTTAAAAATATGATTTTTGAATTTGTTTTTATTGTAATTTGTAACCATGGTTCTACACCTTTTACGAGGCAATCTTCCCTATTTCTAAAAATTTGCTGCCTTTCGTCCTTTGTCTGTTGTTTAATGTTTGACCCAATTTTTTGTTGTTGTTTATTTTGTATATATTGACTTATTAATTTTTTATTAAATAATTTTTGTTTGTTTAAGTCCTATAATGGTTATGACATTCCTTTAAGATTAGTTAGTGGATTTGGTAATTACCAACCTGATGTCTTAATTATTATTTAATATAATTTTAATAATCGCCTAATATATTTTCTAATGTAAATATTTTTTTAATATAATCTTTTATTTTACTTATAATCTCGTCCATTAGTAAATTTGAATATAATTAATGGTGTTTTGGGTCATTAAAATTATTGTTGAGCCAAAAAATTTTTGTTTATTATTTTGGTCCCTAAAAAATTTTGTTGTAGTGGTGGTTGCATGTAGAAGATTGATGATTTAGTTGGTTGGTTCATATAGGTGGTAATGTTTCAGCAAGTGCTAACGTTTCTATTAGGTGTCATTCACACACCGTAATTAAGCTCATAACACATACCCTAGATGAGGAAAATCTGGAGCTTTTTAAGAATGTGCCGTTTGGTGATTTGTTTCGCTTACAACATGCCCCACAAAATTTTCAATGACAATTGTTCTATCACTGCATGAAACTGTTGAATCAATCCAGACGGCATAACGGAACATTGATGTTTAACTTTAACAATTCTGAAATTTATTTTGGTCGTCGTGATTTCTACTTGATGTCCGATTTGAAATTCGGTCACTTAGAGGCAAGTCCAGACACCTCAAATATGTGGGCATATTCATTTGCTAAAACCAAAACTCTGACCATGAGGAAAGTAAAAAAAGCTTTCAAAAATTCGAAGAATTTTATTCCAAATGGTGCTGGGGGTGGGGAAGTCTGTTTAAAGCTTGCCCATGTGTTGTTTATATATGGGGTTTTGTTTCCTCGTGATAGTGAGTCAAAGAAATTGAATATTCAATATTTGCACGTTTGTGATTGTATGGAGAGGATTAAAAATTATCCTTGGGGATTGGTTGGCTATAATTGTTTTGTGGAGAGTTTGTTAAGGCTGCTGATAGGATGAAGCGATTAGAGAGGAAAAATGGCAAAGCTAATTATGAAATCTTTGGATTTTTATTTGTCTTTCAATCTTGGCTATACGAAATTTTTCATTCTATTGGTGTGAATTGTGGTGAGATTCTGCCGAACTGGGAGCATATATACCCTAGAGTCCTCCGATGGAGGACGACACTGGGACATAAGAGCTTCAAGCATTTGAAGGGTTTGTTTGCCGAGGCTGCCACTATGGTAAAATTTTGATGATTCTCCTGATTTGCTTTATTTCAATTATTATATGTTTAAATTTTGATAACTTTCTTTGGATTGCCTGAAATACATGGCAAACCGTCGAGAGAAGTTGATAATGTGTTTGGCATTGGTATTATTTTCGAAAATCACTTCATTGCTTACCGGATTTGCATCCCAGAACAAGAGATTGTTGTATATAATTCCATGTGCAAAAGCTTAGCAAGGTGGGAGTCTGTGAAGCGGCAATTTCATCGTATGTCGATGAGGATGCGTTGGTTGTGCCACGATGCTGGGGTTAGCCATTTCAAAGGGCCTGCAAAAGATCAATGGGATGTCATACCCTACGCCAACACTCCGCAGCAGCCTAACGGGCATGATTGTAGGATTTACTCACTCAAGTTCATCGAGTGTTTGGCGTCCGAGCGGCCGGTGTCGTACTTGGCATCGGAAGATTTCAGTAGTCGATCAAGAGACTATTACTGCGCCTCTAGGGTGAAAAATGTCGAGTTGGTCCGCGGTGACAAGTAATTGGTGAATGAATTCTTGTTTTGACACGATGTGTTATGTTATTCATAAACACTTGATCGTTTTTTTATCACAGTTCCATTAAACTTGATCGATGAAACATTGTTGTTGTAAACGATGGTTTTTTTGAGCTATGCAGCAGGTTGTAGATGTAATTAGTAGCTTCTCCTTTTGCTATATTAGAACTGCATTCCTTGTTGAACAGGTAGAGCTATCAATGTAATTTACTTGTGCTTTTGTTGTATTATAAAACTGTATTGCCCGTACAAGAAAATGGATCATCAAGGGTTTTATCTACTTGTAAATTCTTATTTATTATAGCTGCATTTTATCTTTCACTTGCAAACGATGCTTTGAATTTCTCCCAACTCAATCGACACATGCGTGATCCAATGCACATGATTAAGAATTAAACTAAGCACGTCCAATTTTGAAGCCACAAAACGGACAAGCAAGATACCGTCTATAAGGATTATTCGGTGTTTTTGACGCTCGGATGATGAGTTCTGTGTCGTGGGTGATGCACTGCCTTGATGGTCTCTCCGATCTTATGGTTCGATAGCTCGCGCCAGTGGAAGAGAAAGACATGGTCGATTTTTACTGAAGGGTTAAACCATTTTGTGTTGATTTGGGCCCTTACTTATAGTGGAAATCGAAATAGTAAAATAATGGCACATGCACTTTTTTGAAATTTTTCACAGAAATAAATTGTTGGTCTCCCGCCCAGATTTTTAAGTCTGCCGCCAAATATAGTTGGCAAAAATTGAGCACTCTCACATATTCTCAATTGCAAATGGTTTGCACTATTTTTTTTTCATTATGTTGTTTACATATGAAATAATGTTATATTACATTGTTACTAAAACTTATGACATGCGGCCAACGAATATTATTTTGTAATGTACGAAGCCCAACTTCATCGAATGCGTAATTAAGTAAAACCATATGGCCAAGTCAAATTCATAGCCCAATAGCAATGACGATTGGTTTTATTGAAGTTTTGATTTTAAATTATCCTTGCTTTAGCATTTGGGGAAAAATTGAAAATGTGGTGGACAATCACATCTAACAGGCCATGGTGTTGTACTAAGCTGTACGCGCGCTGCAACGTGGCCGTTTGTAGTTATCCCACGTGTAAGTTAGGCGTTTCAGTTAATTGTTATTTAATTAGGATATGGAATTGAGGACTGTAATTGTGTGGCCAATTCCCAATTACAACAGGTGCGATTGTACAAATTATCGTTTCACAATTGTGAGCAAACATGCACAAATGATATTTGAAAAAATAAAAAATGAAACTTTGGCAATGATCCCTAACTCATTAGCAATAAAATCAGTTAATCGTTACCAGCCATCATGATTTGCAATTGATTTTGAAAAGCCAACCTCATTGAATGTAAAATGGACAAATATAAATTGGCCAATATGAATGCGATCGAAAATCGTGATGGCGAATCAGTGTTTGGATCTCCCTATTATATTTGAAGTTTGATATGCCTCAAATTACAAATTTCATGGATAGACATGCAAAACGATTTCGCAACGTAACACTTTGCTGTGAAGTTAGACTTATTTCTTTGAATATTGAGCTTCAACATTTGGAGAAGCTTGTATATATACACAAACATTGGTAAAATTTTTTACATGTACTATACCAATGTATGATTTTACATTTTTGTGTTCCATTACTAAATAATGTAATGTGGCCAAGCATTTAAACCTTGTGTAAATTTAGGCCATTGTTGAAGTATGCAATATAGAGTAATAGATATTGGCCAATCCCAATTCAGTCAAAAACACATGATGGGGAATCATTGGAAGGATGGTTGTTGACTACTTGAAGGTTTCCATGGCTGAGTTTAAATATTTCAACCACGTACATGCACTCTGGGTTCTGCAACATGGCACTGTGCAGTGAAGTTAGCCTTATTTCTTTTAAAATTAAGCTTAGCCATTTGAAGTTATACTAATAGCAATACTTTTACATTTTTTTGTTCCATTCAAAAAGAAAAACGTTGTGGCCAAAAACATCAACCATGTTTAAATTACGGCCATGGTTGAAATAAGCAATCTAGAGAATTAGAAATTGGCCAATGTGTATTCAATCAAAATGCAACATGGCGAATAATTTGTTTCTTCACTACATGCAAATTATGAGAGATTCTTTTAATATGTTTGTCACCCTCAAAATGGCAAGTCATATTTTTTACTCTCTCAGCATAATAACATGCAAATGTTTGTTTTGTTACTCATTAAGAATTAAAAATGATGTCATAATATTGAAATCACGTGGATTCAGATATAATGACGTCATATATTATCCTCTAGTGGAAAGGCCATCCTATTTTGGTAGGGCAGTATTTGGATCAATATACTATACGACATCATATATATATACCTTGGCTTGTCATCATTGGTTCTCTGCTTACAATGGCCAAAATATTTTGACACGGAAACTATTTGTAAAACACAATTACCATCTAGCAATAGCACATTTAAATCGATGGCTGCATACGTACATTGGAAGTTTGCACTTAGTGATAAAGCAAGAGTAGTTAGGTGTGAATATTGCACTCTTACATTAGCAAAATCTACCACAATCGTCAATATTCTTACAATTACTTCAGTTAAGACATATCCATACTAAGTTATTATGTTTATTACTACAACAATACGCTAGGGCCACCTAATTCTTCATGTATTAGGGTTACCGCCAACGTTTAGCTTTTCTTAATATTCTTTGTCGTTGGCCTTTGTCAATTATAAAACAACCGATGAAGGCTACTTTGAAATTATTAATATTGTATCATAGTCACAATTATTGTTTATGATGACCTCATTTGCAATCGATTTTAGAATTCGACCATGTAGATTGTAAGTCATTCAATAATACAATTTTCTGAGTTTTTGACTATTTTTTATTAATTAAAAGATTTAAGGTGAAGATACCCTTAAATTGTGGATACCCTTAAATTATGGGGTTGCAATACTACATGTTAATTTGCTAATGTTATTTAGCCCTCCATGATTGATGGCCCTTGTTAGATAAGTCATGGCCAAATAACAAATAACAATTGGCCATTATGAAATTTAAACAAAAAAAAAATGAAAAACTAAAAATAAAAATTGAGGGACACGTCGGTAGGGAAAGAAAACCATTCACCCATTTCCTTTTCTAGTATAAAAGTGGGCCAACCTTACCCAACTTCATTAGGTTAGGGCAAAATACAAACCTAAAAGGAGAAAAGAAGGTATGGCGGCGCCGGCGAGAGGCAACATTGACGTTTTCACCTCTCTAGTAATCAAAGTGAAGTGTGATATAATGTTCTAAACCTTCTTCTTGCTATTATTCAACCTATATGTATATTGATTTGAGTATTTATTAATTTTCAGTATGTTCGCAAATTTCTTCTTTTAAAATGAGGAGCAAATTTTCGCAATTTTCATGTGCACTGTTGCCATTTTGCTGTATTCTCGCAACTTTCGTTTGAGTTGATAGCCCATATTTGATAGCCCATATTTGTTCAACCGATATGTATATTGATTTGAGTATTTCTTAATTTTCGCCATTTCGCCATTTTGCCATTTTGCTGAATTTTCGCATTTTCCATTTAAGTTTTTCGCCATTTGCTCATTTTTCCTTTGAATCGGCTCGTAGGAGCAATGAGTACGCCAGTTGAGTGTTTTGCCATTTTTTCATTTTTCATTTGAATCGGCTCATAAGAGCAATGAGTCGATTGAGTTTTGACATTTTTCATTTTTCAATTTTTCATTTCCAGTTGAGTTTTTCTCCTTATGATGTGATTGTGTGGGTGCAAACAGGGCGGCGGAACTTACTGGTTTTTTAAGATGACGTGAGCACCACTCAATTCAGGAGATTGTTCACGGAGTACTGTCGGGTGAGAGATAAGTCGCTTGATTACTATATCTACGTGTACGATGGGAGAAAGATCATCGAAACCAGACACCAACCGAGGTGAGAGTAATTCCAAAATGGTGAATTCGGTTATAATTCTCCAATTTTCACCTATCTTTTATTTTGTAGATTGTAATGGATGGCAATTATGCGTTATACATGGCTGCGGATGCGGATACCGACGACGAGGGCTTATTCATTCAGACCATCCATGAAAAGCTTGGTGGTGGTGGGCAAGATATTTAGGGCAATAATTAGCTATGTTTATTTAAGTGTGGTATTTGCATGTATGTCTAGAACGGTAGTATGCCACTTTCTATTAATCTTGTAAGTCATTATGGATAATTTTCAATGCTTGCTCAATTCGTAATGTAATGGAATCAATTATGAACCTCTTCTATCACCTGCTTCCAGATTTGCATATTTAGGTAGTTAATCAAAAAGCTTAATAAATCTGTTGCATGGCATTTCAAAAAGTACGTAAATAGTAAAGATTCCCCAAATTGTATAAGAACCCTACAAGACAATACAAGACACTGTGGAATAATTCTTAGGCGTGTTGCTTTGCTTCTGAACCAACTCATCAAACTATTTTTGGCATTTTGTGTCTGGATAAGCATCAATTAATCTTCCCAATAAATCAACATCTGTACAATTATATTCTTCATACAAGTAAAGGGAATTATATAATGGCATGGCCACTTCTATCATCGCAACACTAAAAAAATTCAGTTTTTTCCATCTTACATAAATGGATCCGGATGAAGAGAAAAATCTGGAATGTTGTATCCTGATTGCTCATGCTCCAGCGATTAAACTAATCATGGGATGTCCGCGCCTGGATCAAACATTTGATGGAGGCATATCGTGCGGTAGCATCACGGAAATTGTGGGTGAGAGCGGGGTTGAAAAAACACAACTCGCCTTACAATTGGCAATCACTGCCCAACTACAGGTGAATCGTGGTGGTCTAAATGGTTCATCCCTGTATTTACACACAAAAATGCTCTTTCCCATTCCACCAGCTTCACCAAATAGCATTTCAACGGGGCCATACCGAGAAGGCAACGTTCGACCGGATTAAAGCTTCTACTTGTGCCTCTAAATTTGAAGGTGGCGAAGGCATTTGGGTTGATGTTGTCCACTCCGTGAAGATGCAGCTCAAGCAATTCCAATTCGCCTCTCCTTCATTAAGGTAACATAGGGGGATTTTCCTACACCAAATAAAAAAAAATTGAACCATTATTTTACTCTCAAGATATTTTTATTAAACAAACACGATGCTCTATTTTACGGGTGATCTTTAATATGCACACATGTGATCTTTAATATGCGCACATGTGATCAACCAGCCCCATGCATGTAAATTCTCATGCACTTATTTCCCTGAACAAGAATCCAAAATGAATGAAGACAAATGCCCTAAATAATAGTAATTCAACCCCAAAAAAAAAAAAAATCTATTGCCATAAGATATATGTGGTCCAAGCCCAATATTATAGGTCTACCTCTTTCAATGGATCATTGAATTCACCCTAAAAGGAGATATATGTGGCCCAGACCCAATATTATATACAGATTCCTTTCAAACAAGAAAAATTTAATGCATGTTCAAGGAATCAATCGAACATAATCACTACTAATTCATTTAAAAATTTTCTGCCCTAAGCACACTTTATCTACCAAAAAGTTCAGGAAAAAGATAGGTCTACATTTCCAAAAACCAGAAATATGTGTACCAAATGTCTCCTACCACAACAAAATTAACAACAAAATTATTCATGTAATAAAATTATAGCGACAAAGGCCAAAATTCCTCAATATCATCAAGTATGCCATCACCATCATTCTCCTTCTCCTGTTTATCCGCATTACTTTGCATGAAATCTTGGGTCTTGGGTGGTGAGGTTGGATTCACATTTCTTTTTCTGGCTGCAATATCAAACAAACCACATGTCAAATTCAAATTCATGATATACACATACGACTTCACATTTTGTGCTGTCAAGAAAGAATTACCTGAAGTCGGTTTTGGAGTAGATTTTCGAGCCCTCTTGCGACCTCTAAATGGATAGGGATTGGACTTTCTAACATTTGCAAAACCATGCGGGCAAATTCTTCTCGGATCATGGAAAAGGGGAACTACTAAATTAGTGGGTTCTGCAACAGAAGGGTTATTGCCAACAAAATTCCACAACTCTTGGAATTCTTCGCTCACTTCCTTCATTCGTTGGAAGTATATGAAACCTAGCGGCTCATATTGCATGCCAATTGAAACCAACTCAGACATGTGTCTCACAAAATCATTACCAAATGTCATGTTCCTCATAATTGCACTCTCCTCGACAACTGTTTCATGCCCAGACATCTTCATATCTTTAGCTCTTTTAGTCCACCGCCTATAAATCATTTCATCAGGAATGTCATTAACATTTTCTATGACAAATACGCTCAAAATGTGCCGACATATCAATCCTTCAGTTTCCCACTTCCCACAATCACATGTGGCAATGTGTGTTACGGCATTAAACTTTACTTTCCGTTGAATAGCAGATAATTCTCATCCGATAGCAGTGTATTCGAAATTGTTGTCGCCTAAGCAAACAATAGCTTTTGGATCAACAATGAGGGTGAGGCAATTGGCATAGTCGTGCTCAAATTACTTGTAAATAGTACGAGTGAAAACTATAGCAGCTCGTTGAAGAAGACCGTTGTCGGTGATGGACTGCCCCAGGTTCCAAATGCTAAATGTATCCTCCTTACGCTCTGTGCTTCTCCAAGTATTTACAATACCATCGTATTCTTGCACAAACGTGCTCAAAGCAAAGGTGGAGCATACGACATTCTTCAACACTTTATTTGTTAACTCACTCCTTGAAGTGGTGAGCAGACCAGCGGTAAAGGTGCCGCGTGAAAAACAGGAGGCCCACCGTTGACGCAGATTATGCATTCCATCAAACCAGCTCTTACTGGATATTTCAAAATTCTGCATCATCTCCTTCCATGTACTGTTGAAGTCTTCTTCACTCTTGACGATGTTCATACAATTGTACCATAAAGACTTGAATGATGAATCCCCTTGTAATTTATCAAAATTTGATGCACAATTCTTCAAAATATGCCACTGACACAAGCGGTGTTTAGAATTCGGAAAGACAACGTCAATGGCATTCATCATTGTCCTACACTGATCAGTGAAGATAACCTTCGGCTTTTTTCCATGCATTGACAGCAAAAATGTTTCAAACAACCACTTGAATGTTGCGGTCGTCTCGTCCGACAATATAGCCATGCCAAACATCACGTTGCGTGTGTGGTGGTTTATCCCAACAAACGGGGCACAAATCATGTTGTATCTATTGATCCTGTATGTCGTGTCGACAGAGAGGACGTCGCCAAAGGCATCGTAGTCCACACCGCAGCAATTATCCTTCAAAATAAATATTCATCAAACGACCATCATGGTCCAACTGATACTTGTAAAAAATAAACGGATCTGCAATGGATTTATTGGAAAAAATTTCTAAGAGCAGCCTTGCATCTCTATTCTCAACCTTTGTTTGCAATCTGACACGGTCCATGTCATGATATGCATCTTTCTTTGTGAAGCCAACATTCTGAACACCTCCACTTTCTTTGGCCATGAAATTATATGCAGCACTAACACCAATACCGGCTGAATTGAGAGCTTTCAGTACTGAGTTCTTCACATAACTCATGTGACGACTAGATCGCAATAGAAAAGTCTGATCACAATTTACAAGCACGTGATTGTGCTCCTTCTCAAACAAAGAGATAACAAATGAACCCAAATCATCCCTTGAAACAGCTAACCGTGCTTTACAATTCGAGCGGATAACGAGCTTCTTGTAAACATCTATCTTGCGTCTTGCACTTCGATAATTAGGCAGGCCCGTACATGAACATTTAAACTGTTTCCACCTAATGTGATCAGTCTTACCGAAGTAACGTACTTCTCCTTTACGGACACTAAATCCTTTGTAACGGGCATACTCGCAATATAACAAATAAACTTTCTCCAAATCAGTAAACTCGGTCCCCAAACTTAACTTCTCCTCAAGTTCAGAACAAATAATAGCCGCAGTACTAGGATCACTAGTCATCTTAAACTCTCCATCACATTCTGATTTTGGTGCCTTATTCTCTTTATCAACATCCTTCTTATCAACATCATTATCATCCTGTCTATCACAATCTTCCTTTCTATCAACATGTTCAATTGTCGGATCCTTGTCATCAACATGACATTCTTTTATTTTCGGATCGTTCAATAGAACATCCCCCCAATAAACTTCAGATTCTCTTCCCCCTCATCCTCCCCGTCAAACACAACAAAGCCATCATTTTCAACCTTAATCGAACTTCATTTTTTCAAACTATCCTTCTCAAAACTGCCCACAACAACACAATCCGACTCCGCGCCAACATCTGACTCAGCCTCATCCCGGCCATCTGGCCCAAAAATACTATAGTCAAAATCGGGAGGAGGGTCTTCTAAACCCAAAGCCACATTCAAATCAACTACCATAGCCAACTCTGTCAATAATAATATTATCAATCCAACCACGAAAAACTCATAATTCAAATCAATTCACAGCAACAAATAAATACTACAAACTATGAGTTAGAAATAATGCCAAACTATTGTCAAAATCATGCTACTCAAACTAACAATTCACTTAACAAATCAATTAAACTTACTTCGATTTTGATTCAGCAACCTTTCAACGAAAATCCAATCACCTCATAACAAAATGTCATTTTTCTAAACTTCGACTTCGATTAATAAACCTTGAAATCAAAATCAGTAATTTAAACAAAAATTAATCAACAGAATAATGATATTAAGCCTACTTCTCGAAATCGATTTCCACAACGGAATTATGATATTACATAAAAATTAATCAATTGAATAAGCATATCAAACCTTACATTGGTATACCAAGAACTGAGATCGATTTCCACTTCAACCCAAGCACTTAATTCTGCCTCAAAATTGATGTCGAACCACACGTGAACCCAACCAGCCCGTTGATCACTAGTATGACTAAGCAATATAAACCGCATTTTATCGGGCTATTGTAGTAACTAGCAACAAGTATCGTATCCTCAAGGACTATTAGCTCGAATTTATGTTGAAAACGAAATTTATGCACCTTCCTACTATACAAGTTTTGCAACCATCATGAATATTGATTAATTAAAATACTTAAACACAAGATCAAAACAAATAAGCAAATTCAAGTAGACAAACTATTAATAAACGATCAAAAATGACAATATAAAACGGGGTTGATTCTAGGAACCTTGCTCGACTAAAAACGATGGGGAACTATGCTATTGAACTACTTAACCATTTTAATCCAATTCAAGCAAAAGAATCACATACATAAGCACACACACTCTCTCGAAAAGAATGCACAAGTTGACCAATCCCTCGTCTCTCTCGACTAAGACTCAAAACGAGGAATTAACTCCCAAAAGCACCAAAGATTAACACCTTCTATGAATAGATTAACTTCCGCTAGGACCCTTAACCATTCATATCATGTAAACTTGAATTCAATGAACATAAAAACCGACTAAGCATTTTTACGAATACTTGGCATGCTAAAATAGAGGCCACCTATTCTAACATGGGAAACAAGCACCAAGAAACATGAACTACAAATTGGAAGGCAAAATAACATCAATAATTAAATTCCACCATCAAATGAGTCTCACAAGTCCCTAGAATCAACTTAGAGATTTAGCTAGACATAATTAGAGAAATGACAAGAGAGAGAAGAAATAAAGCCAGAAATAAAGATACTACTAAACCCAAATGGAGAAATCTTCAATTGATTCTTCCAAAGCATCCAACACAAGTCTTGAAATTGAATTAAAAGCACAAACCCTAGAAGAAGAAATTTGGAATTTAAAATTGAAATGAGGAATAAAGGTTTTTTTTTAAATGGAGGAGGATTCCTCTATATATTAAAGTAGCTAGAGTCTATTACAAGACATAAGAAAGGGGGTAAAATCGCCATTTTGCTCAAAAAGGCGTGCTAGACGCGGCTAGGGAGCAACGGGAAGCGGCCGCGTGTGGTGGAGCGGTTGGAAATGCTCGAAAAGCGCTGCCTCTGCAGGCGTGCGCTCCGGGAAACGCAGCTGCGCGTCTTGGCGCGGGTGATTGAGCTACGCGTGACATTATTTTGTTTCGCATCGTTCTTCCTCATCCGAACTCTGAATTAACCCCCATTTTTTCCTACGGCTTCGTATCGAAATCCTCTTTCATATTCTATGATCTTTTTGCTCCAATTCGATCTTAATTTTCCTGCATTTTGGTTAAAACTTGCAAACAAGCGTAAAATCTCATAAAACAAATAAAATTAAACCAAATGCTTATTTCTAACATGATTTCCACCAACAAATAGCATCAAATGAACCATAAACACTATGAAAAAACCATGCTTATCACCCGTCTTCTTCACATACGTACCACACATGAACCCAACCCAACGAGACCCAACCACTAATTCGTAAGTAAAATCGATTTGCAGTGGTTTTGAAGATAAACTACCAGGTGAAGCCTCCGGTGAAAATTGCGATCAAACCTCCGGTGAAGCCAACCATGCACTCCCTTCTCTTAAAGCCAAACACGCACTCCATTCCCTTAAGGGAGTGATTCGCGAAACAGAGATGTACATGAGGTGAGATTTCTGAAATTTTGAAGTGCAGATACAAAATAAAAGTTTCAGCATAAATATTGAAAAGTAGAAGAGGGGTTTCTCATTATATATTCGACTACATTCTTTGGGAAAAAAATAAAAACGCCTTGCTCATTCTTAGAGAGAGAGCCTTGAATAAATGAGGGTTTTATACTCGCCATGACAAAAATATAAAACTTTCGATTCATTCCGGCAACTATTGTTGTTGACGGCCATGAACATACAAATCTGACCATGAACATGCAGGTAGGGACCGCATGAAAGTAACCAACCTCTCATTTTAACCCAAGACTAACTCATGGTCATATAACTAACTCATGATTAGATTAAAATATTAATATAAAATATCAATAAAATATTATTTTTTAAAATAGGTTTCAAAACCACTTTTGAGGTGCCAACGGATCTTCATGTGAAGCATTGCTTCTGAAGCATAATGGACGTTACCTTTATATAAGATTCAGAGGATCCTGACACTCGTTGATGACTTCTATAAGAGAGGAAATGGTAAAAGAAAAAAAAATTAGAAAGTTGATTCGATTGTGATAAAAAGGTAAAAAGTTAAAAGAAAAGACCTAAAAGTCAATAGACAATAATCAAATAAAATAGGATATTAAGAGGTTACTGCCACGTAAATTAATTCGTGAAGCGTATATTAAAATTTGATAAACTATTCGTTGGAAATGGTTTATATTTAACCATTAATTTGAGGATAAATATTGTTAATTAAATATTGATTATTTAATTGAAATATTTCTTGGATGTTAATCTACGCCTTGAGTAGATGAACGTAATATATTTAATATCTCTAAACCGATTTCCGGTGAGTGGGATATTGTATGCTAAAGGTTGGATATTGAAATAGTAACTAACATGTTATTAATTATAATAAATGTTAGTTGTCCCACATCAGTTATATGTGGATGATTTGACTAGCATATAAGGCTATGTCTGTATGGGCTTAATAACTTGTTGGGTTGGTGTGTATGGATGTGTATGGGTGCTCACGCGCGCGCACCGCCGCCGCCGCCGCCCATCCGGCCGGACGGGTGGGCTTGGGCCTGAGACTTGGACTTAGACTTGGATCTTGGCAATTGGTGCTTTGAGCCGGTGTTTAGGCTTATCTTTTTGGACCAACTTCACAAGCCCAATTCGATTAATTGTTGAGCTCAATCCGGAAGCCCAGCCGTGTGAAGCCCATCGGCCCAAGGCTTTTAGGCTGCTGTAACAGCAGTGTCTCTTGCATAAGCCTAGCATATCATACACGAGTTCAGTCTTCGTTCTAGTCTAGTTCACCGGAGCTCGGTTCTGTTTGTGGTGCTACTACAGCCGAGACGTCAAGATCGTTTTAACCTTTGGGGACGAGCCGCCTTACCGTGAGCACTACCGGGGCGTATTCTCGTCTTGCGGGCAGAAGTTCTATTTCTGTTCAAGTACATCAATAAAAGAAATATTGTTCATTCATATCTACACGAGCAAGTACCCGATTCCTAACAATCGCAAGACGAGAATAACGAAAGTTACTTGTTCGTGTGCTTCCTAAAACTGAAGTTCAACCTGAAACTGTGCTGAAAAATGTCTACCAATCCGGGCACCGGCGCTACCACTCTTTCCTCCACCACTTCTGGAACCATTGGCTCCTCGAGCTCAACTATGGCTCCAGTCCAACCTATTGCTTGGCTCATGCCTATCGCCAAGAAACCTCCCGTTTTTTCGAGCACTAACTTCAAAAGATGGTCCCAAAACATGATATTCTACATCACCATAATGGGGCTTGCTAGCTTCCTGCGTGAAGAAAGATCTCCAGTCCCAGCTGAGGATGAGGCAAATGTGCAAGTTCGTATTGACTACGGCACTTAGGTGCATTCCGACTATCTGTGTCAGAATATGTTGCTTAACGGGCTTGATGATGGCCTGTTCAATGTGTTCAACATCAAGAAGACTGCTAAAGAAATTTGGGATGCTCTTGAGTTGAAGTACCGTGTTAATCCTGCTAGCACGAAGAAGTTCGTAGTGACGAGGCTCATCGAATTCCAAATGGTGGACAGTCGTCCTATGATGCCCCAAGTACAAGAGTTTCAAACTCTTATACACAATGTTCATTCCGAGGGGATGCCTCTGCCCGAGGCGTATACTGTGGCGCTCTTGGTTGACAAGTTGCTGCCTAGTTAGAAGGAGTTCAAGGGATACCTTAAGCATAAGAGAAAGGAGATGACCTTTGAAACGTTGGTGGCTAAGCTTCAAACCGAAGCTCAAGTCCGTGTTTTGAAGGCCAAAGCTCCAATAGAGGATAAGGCTAATTTGACCGATGGTAGGGGCAGACCTTTAAAGAAGCGTCCTTATCCTGCCAAAGGCAAAGAAAAAGAAGTGGCACCTCCAACCAAGTTCACTGGAACGTGCTACAACTGTGATAAGCTCGGACATATGGCGAAGAACTGCCGTCTACCGAAGAAGAAGGGAAAGGGCAAGGTCAACCATGTCCAAAAAGACTACGACACCTGGGACAAAGACGATCTTGTTGCCATGATCACCGAGGTAAACCATGTTTCGGACCCTAATCCTGTTACTTGGTTTCTTGACACACGTGCGACTGTTCATATCTGTATGAACCTGGACTTGTTCTATACCTACAAGGAAGTTCAAGACCGCTTTGTCACCGAGGCGAGTGACCATACTCACCTATTCTTGGAGTTGAGACTGTTGTACTCCAACTCACCTCCGGTGTGGAGATAACTTTGAAGGATGTGCTGCATGCTCCGGCAATCCGCAAGAATTTGGTATCTGGTGTCAAACTAGTTAGGGCTAAGTTTGATATAGATCTTCGTAGTGATTTTATAATCATACGTAAGTTTGGCAAGACTCTTGGATAAGGTCATATTGTTGATGATATGTTCAAGTTGAGTGTTCGTACTTGTAAGCCTTCTAAGGCAGTTGCTAATGATAATAAAGCTACTACTTCTGCTTACTTGCTTGAGTGTTTTGATTTATGGCATTGTAGACTTGGTCACGTAAATCTAAATACTATAAAAAGACTTGCTAACATGGACTTGTTAAATATTGATTTATCTAAAACACAAGACAAGTGTGAAGTCTGTGTTTGAAGCAAAAATGGCTAAGTTACCGTTTAAGTCGGTCGAACGAAGCACTAAACCTCTAGAACTTGTTCACACCGATGTGTGTGACTTAAAGTTTATGCAAACTAGAGGTGGTAAAAGGTATTTTATTACCTTTATTGACGATTGCACAAGGTATTGTTACCTTTACTTGTTAAGAAGTAAAGATGAGGCTATTGAAGCTTTTAGAAACTTCAAGAATGAAGCCGAAAATCAACTTAATTGCCGAATCAAAATGGTTCGAAGTGATAGAGGTAGAGAGTATGTTGCTCCGTTTGCTGAATTATGCAACGAAAGTGGTATAATCCATCAAACGACTGCTCCTTATTCACCACAATCAAATGACGTTGCTGAACGTAAGAATCGTACTCTTAAAGAGATGATGAATGCCTTGTTGATTAGTTCAGAATTACCCCAGAACATGTGGGGGGAAGCTGTCTTGACAGCTAACTACATCTTGAACAAAATTCCAATCAAATGGAAGGACGTGACTCCCTATGAGCTTTGGAAAGGAAGGAAACCTTCGTATAAATACCTCAAAGTGTGGGGGTGTTTAGCTTAGGTTGAAGTGTCTTTACCAAAACAAGTTACAATTGGACCTAAAACGGTAGATTGTATCTTTATTGGTTATGCACTTAACAGCAGCGCGTATCGGTTTGTTGTACACAAATTGGATATACCCGACATTCATGTGGGTACGACGATGGAATTAAGGAATGATGTATTCTTTGAGAACATCTATCCTAATAAGGATAAGGTTGATCCTAACTCTAGCAAGAGAGTTGAGGATGAAGCAATAAGTTCTAAACTTGTAGATGAGCCCATGAGTTCTGAACCCATAGATGGAAATGTTGCATCTAGTTCTAATCCGGTATTCTATGGACCACCGAATAGAAAACGACTTAGGTCTATGCCTGTGAATGAGCCTAGACGTGGTACTAGAGTACCGAAAGCAAAGATTTGTGGACCGGACTACGTCGTTTTAATGTTATACGGTGAACCGATATCCGTAAAAGAAACCTTATCTGGTTCAGATGCTGCCTTGTGGAAAGAAGCTATAAACATCGAGATTGAGTCTATTATGCTTAATCACACTTGGGTGTTAGTTGAACTACCACCAGGCTGTAAGGCATTAGGATGCAAGTGGATCCTAAAGAAGAAGTACAAGTCTGACGGTACTATTGACAAGTATAAGGCCAGACTTGTTGTTCAAGGCTTTAGACAAAAGGCCGATTATGATTTCTTTGATACCTACTCGCCCGTGACGAGACTTACTTCTATTAGGGTGCTTCTCGCTATTGCTGTTTTGCGCAATCTTGAGATTCATCAAATGGATGTTAAGACTGCATTCTTGTATAGGGAGTTAGATGATGAAATATATATGAAGCAACCGGAAGGGTTTGTTGTACCTGGAAAAGAGCACATGGTATGCAAACTACAACGGGCTTTATATGGATTAAAACAAGCGCCTTTGCATTGGCACTTGAAGTTTGACGAAGTGATGTTGTCAAATGGTTTCAAGATCAACGAGAGTGACAAATGTGTTTATGTTAAGAAAACGGGTGACGATTATGTTATCGTTTGTCTTTATGTAGATGACATGTTGATCATGGGTAGTAACTTTCGTGTGATTGGTGAAACAAAGAGGATGCTAAGTATGAATTTTAGCATAAAGATATGGGTTTGGCTGACGTTATTCTTGGAATTAAGATTCTAAGAACGCCCAATGGAATTGCTTTATCGCAATCTCACTATGTTGAGAAAGTGTTGAGGAGATTCAATGCTTATGATAAACCCATTGCTAAGACTCCTTGGGAACTGAATGTTCATCTAAGCGAGAGCACAAGGGAGAACCTGTGGGTCAAGATGAATATGCTAAGATCATTGGGAGTTTGATGTATTTGTCAAACTGTACCCGACCTGATATAGCATGTTCGGTTCACAAGTTGAGTAGCTATACTGCTAATCCAAGTAATAAACATTGGAGAGCCCTAAAGCACGTACTGGGTTATTTGAAATATACTCAGAATTTTGCGATTCATTATTCAAGAGAGTCTGCTGTACTCGAAGGGTATAGTGATGCTAATTGGATATCTGACTCCAAAGACTTGTTTTCTAAGAGTGGATACGTGTTCACTATTGGGGGTGGTGCAGTATCTTGGAAGTCTAAGAAACAGACTTGTATTGCAAGGTCTACCATGGAATTTGAATTCATAGCTTTGGATAAAGCTGGTGAAGAAGCTGAATGGCTTAAAAATTTCCTCGAGGATATTCCATGTTGGACGAGGCTTGTGTCGTCTGTGATGATACACTGTGATAGCCAATCTGCTATTGGACGGGCGCAAAATATGTTTTAAACAGTAAGTCTCGACATATTCGTCGATGACATAACACCGTAAGATATTTGATCTTGAGTGGGGTTATCTCAATTGACTATGTGAGGTCGATAGTAATCTAGCGGATCCGCTGACTAAGAGCATTAATCGAGATCAAATGTATAAACTGTTAGAGGAAATGGGTGTTAAATCCACATCTTAAAGAATGATAATAGCGGATACCCAACCTTGCAGATTGGAGGATCCCAAGAGCTTAGTTCAATGGGACAACGAAGTTATAAGAATCCATGTGTTAAACACTCAAACATACCTATTCTCTGAGAACAGTGAGTGTTTGTTTACCTACACGTGGTGAGGTTCAGTCTTATGACTTTTAATGATTCTTGAATACCTCGGAGAGGTCAAGTATAGTAGGATACTTGGGAATAAGAATCACCTATATAAGTGTGAAGTGAGGGCCACTTCAATTGATACACATATGAATCCAAAGGGGTGTCCAAGGCCGAAAAAGACACAAAACGTTAGAAAGGACGGAATTGAGATGATATTGTGTCAATATTGTTGTCTCGGTATACACCATGGAGGACTAGTTCAAGATTTTCATAACCACTATGCCACCGATGGCAATATGAGTGAACACTCCGACCACGATGGGGAGTCAAGGGCGTCGGCATCTCCCTCCGGCGAGGAGGAAGTACGACTTGTCGTAAACGAACCACCGGTTAGTGCTAAAATTCCACACAAAATTGAATTTTGGATTTGCAAAATATATGCTTCTAAGTGTGTGTTTATGTTCGATTTATTGAATATGAGAACAATGTACTTGATTTTATGAGCATTAGAAGTGTTATATATAAGATTTGTTGATAAAAATTTGGATTTTAAGTGAAAAACGGGCTGCCCACGGTGGGTGTTTATGTACCCACAATGGCACCCATCGTGGGAAGCCCCATCGTGGGCACCCAGTCATGGGCAGCCCCGTCGTGGGCAGCCCCATAGTGGGTTGCCCCGTCGTGGGTTGCCCCGTCGTGTGTTTCCCCATCGTGGGCAGGCCCATCGTGGGTGTCCAGGGACTGTTTTATAGGTTTTGGGTTTTGTGATTTTGTTTGTTTGAGTGATCGAACTTCTATCCTTATACTTTATGTGTTTCTATTGCAGCCCGGTTGTGATTGGATGAGACCTGGATTGCATCATCATAACAAATTAATAAATATATATTGTCGTGAGATCCTATTTAAAGATATACCGAAGGTGTTTCGGCACTTCATGCACAATCCTCACGGTATCAAGAAGTGTATGATGAATTTACGGCGGGAATTGTTGGCCGTTTGATTAAACATAAGAGACTTGGAAGTACAAATAGTGCCCTGCATCATTTGTTGGCCCTTCAGTTGAGTGGTAGAGAGATCCCCGCGGATGAGACGTGGTTCCAAATTTCCGGGAGAACCCTCCGTTTCACAGCACGCGACTTTGCGTGCATTACTGGATTGAATGTTGGAAAGACAAATTTTGATCCAAATGCGAGACATCTTCTCCGGCCTGACAGTCTTTTCCATAGAGTATTCAAAGGCCGCAAAACTAAAGTTATAGAAATACATAATAGGTTTAAAGATTTAGAGTTGGGAGACAACCTCGAAGACTATGTGAAGGTAGCTAAGCTCTTACTTTACTACCGATTTCTCCTGTGTCGGGACCATAATATGGATGCGGAGGAATGGGCATGGGCATTAGTTGAGAATCCGGAAAGTTGGGAACAGTTTCCGTGGGGTGATTACACATATCAGGCATTGACTTACTACATCAACAACACCGCCAAGAATCCCAACCAATGCGATATTGGAACTTATCACTTTTACGGACCGATTTGAGTTTTACAAATTTGGTCTTACGAGTGTATTCCACTATTGGGACGGAACTGTGGAACCCGATCAGCCACCATTAGAGTTCCTCGATGTTTTATGTGGACTACGACATGTCTTAAAGCAGATTTCAGCACCTTCTTCGAGAGAGAGGTACGTGTCTTGCCTTTAATTTTATAATATTTTATCATTTATATTACATGTTTAATTTGTGATCTAATAATAATTTTACATAACTTGTTTAGGGTCTTGTCATACATAACACGATGCCTATTCTTGCGGAAGACATGGACGAGCTGTATTGGTTCAGTCTTGACTCGGTGTATCATGTACATTGGGAACCTCCAAGAAAATTAATAGAGAAGAATACAGAAAAGGTTTCTCCAAAAAAGGTGAAAAAGAAGGGAAAATTGGCGAAGGTTGTGGAGGTGGTGGGGAAGATAATTAAACCGACCTCATCGGCACAGAAAATCCCAAAACGACGCTGATATAGCACCCCACCATCACCACCACCAGTAGATACAGCTGAGACAGCAGAGCCGGTCTATCAGGAGAGACCCGAAGATAGAGTGTGTTGTGTCCACGGACGTCCTTGTCCTGACCACGCGAAGGACGACACAGACGACTACTTCGATCGCCGGCTGAGGGCGGTCTTGATGGACGAGTCTGACAAGGGCTTCTAGGAGCCCTCCACAGCCGTCTGTTGGGAGCTACAGGAGGAGCCTTGAGCCACACCGTCACTCTGCAGAGGTTTCTAGCACACACCAGAGGTTTCCGGACCCGCCTCGTCACTTTGCAGTTGCAACTCTACAGGGACAGCACAGTCACCACTCTCCTCACATCCCTGAGCGTACCGAGCAGCCGATGCACCACCTATTAGGGCAATCCTTTGATCTTATACCCCACCAAAGCGAGCCACCTGAGCAGCCGTGGGGGTATCAGCCTGCCCAGCAGCAGCAGCCGCCGATGTTCTTCGGCTACAGCAGTAGACCGCTGCATCAGTACGACCCTCCGACGTGGCAGCCTCCGATATTTCGACCTCCTATCTGGCAGCAGCAGTCAGTGTTTCCAGGCGATGGCAGCAGCAGTCACCATTTTCCTACTGCCGAGTTCACCCCACATGAGCAGCAGATTCCCCACCAACCTGAGTACCAGCAGGAGCAGTCGTTTTTTCCTACTGTGGAGGACACCACACCCGAGCAGCCCAGACAGCACATTTCACCTATTAATATTCAGTGGTCGTCATCCTCTGATGAGGAGTCTGCTGAGCAAGATTACGAATTGGCGGAGCGAGAGGAGGTGCAAGGTCGTCGTAAGACGAGACCGTCTGCCGCCATGCAGACGCCTTACCAAGCCATGACTCAGCAGGCCGTGAAGAGGTTGAAGCGTATGTACAGAAGGCATAGAAAATCAGGAGAGGGTGTTGTGATCACAATTCCGATGCTTGGCCATGTTGTGGTGCAATCTGTTTTTGATCGTCTGGAGGATCCTCGACAAATGATGTGGGCAGAGGTACAATTCTATCTTAAATTACAATAATTCAAACTTATTTGTATATTAAAACTAACAAAATTAAATAACATTGCAGGAGATAGAGCTGTACCTAAACTATATGAAATTCAAGGTGAGACATTTAGATAGGTTGACAGCTGATGGAGTATGTGAGGCAACCACCATTATAGTCGGCACTAGCTTCTATGTAAGTATTTCTCTTCGATTTATGTAAATCTTGATTTCTTGATTATATTAATATTCTTTTTGATTTATGTAATTTTTGGTTGTATTACTAGAATGGTTTGCGAAATGAGTGGGATAAGTTGTTCCCTATTAATGCACAAGGAGAGAGAAAGAAAATTCCTCCAGGGCTTAGACTACATACTAATTGGCGCGTACCCGATGCTCTTATACATATGGTTGATGGCACAGAAAGTGAATTAGCAACGGCTTGGTGGCAAGCTAACCATGTAAGTTATTATATTTTAAAATAATTTCATATTTGTAGTTTACTATAATTTATTTTTTTAATGTAGTTAAATTGTTAAATTATTCCTTGTCGTGTACAGGTCATAACAGTGTGCAATGTCGGGGGGAATCATTGGGTCACTATACGCATTTGTCTGAAGGATTGGACTGTCGAGCTGTATGACTCGACCATGATCCATCACAGGGAAACGAACGTGCGTGAGGAGCAATTACAGTGTGTGACCGATCTCTTACCTCGACTGTTGCTTGCATCAGGATACTGGGAGCAAAATTCCCACAGACAAAGGTTAAAAAACCCTCCGCTCTTTATTAAGATGCGTGAGGAGGAGCAATTCATCCAGACCGATGGGACAAATTGTGGCCCATACTCTCTTATGTATGTTGATCGCCTCATCAATTTAACATCGACACATCGTAATGTGTCAATCGATGATAGATACATTGAGAAGTAAAGGTATTTTGTTGGAACTAGAATATTTTGGTTAGGAGTAGAGGGTTCGTTATGGGAGAAAAGGCATAGCTAAAATATCATTTTTGTAAACATTTGAACTTATTTTATATGATATTTGAACTTGCTTGTCATTTTTGTAAATATTTGATCTTACTTGTTTAAGATGTAAGAATGATGTTGAAAATAGCAGGTGAAAAAGGGACTCCCTGGATACCCACGATGGCCGAACCCACGATGGGTGCCCACGATTGGTAACCCACGATGGCTGCCCACGATTGTGGCCATCGTAGGAAGCCCACAATGGGCAAACCCACGATGGTGGCCATCGTTGGCAGCCCACGATGGGCAAACCCACGATGGTGGCCATCGTTGGCAGCCCACGATTGTGGCCATCGTGGGCAACCCACGATAGGCAGCCCACGATGGACAGCCACGATGGGTAGCCCACGATGGGCAGCCCACGATGGTAGCTATCGTGAGCACGGTGGTGAGCAGCCACCGTGGGCACAAGAACATGAGTGAATTTCATTTTTTATTCGATTCCTTCTTCGATTTTGTTGTTTAGTGCTTCTACAATAGCTTATTTTTCAATTTAAAACTACTTTACAACATAATCCAAACACCCACACGTGACCTTCATCTAATTCATTAGTAAATCAGGTACTTCGTACTAACGTTGAAGTTACTGATACATAACCATTATCTGCACATTAATCCCGTCCTTATAAATTATATGATACATTTTGTTAATTCAATGATTAGTATTTCAATTATGTTACATTTCGTGCAAAAAAACTTATACTATACGTACAATACAGGATGAATGTGCAGATAATGGTTATGTATCACTAACTTCAACGTTCGTACGAAGTACCTGATTTACTAATGAATTAGATGAAGGTCACGTGTGGGTGTTTGGATTATGTTGTAAAGTAGTTTTAAATTGAAAAATAAGCTATTATACAAGCACTAAACAACAAAATCGAAGAAGGAATCGAACAAAAAATGAAATTCACTCATGTTCTTGTGCCCACGGTGGCTACTGACCACCGTGCTCACGATGGCTACCATCGTGGGCTGCCCATCATGGCTGTCCATCGTGGGCTGCCCATCGTGGACTTCCCACGGTGGCCACCATCCTGGGCTGCCCACGATGGCCACCATAGTGGGTTTTGCCCATCGTGGACTGCTCACGATGGCCACCATAATGGGTTTTGCCCATCGTGGGCTTCCCACGATGGCCACCATAGTGGGTTTTGCCCATCGTGGGCTTCCCACGATGGCCACCATCATGGGTTCGGCCATCGTGGGTATCCAGGGAGTGATGTTTTTTCACCTGCTATTTTAAACTTCATTCAAGTGTCACTCACATATATAAAATAAGTTCAAATATATTAAAATTTAGTTTTGCTTTCTCTCCCAATACAAATCATAAATTCATCTTAAACAACAAAAAAAATAACATATTTACATTTCACGATAGGGACATTTCCTCGCATTATGATCATCATGACGACAAATGCTACACTTTTTCTTCCGCTGACGCCTTTGCCTTACCTGTTCTCCTTCGGCCTCTTCTGCATCTTCAGGGGGGTTATTCAAGTCAACACCACTGAACGGGATGGATGTTGTGCATGTCTTTTTGTTGTGACCCCTTTCATGACACCTACCACATACTTGGGGACGTCTCACCAAATTTTCTACTGCGGATCGTGCACGACTATCTTTTGGCCGCCCAGCCTGACGTACCTCATCCATAGGAAGACAAACAATTGCAGAGATCTCCGGAGGCACAACCCACTCATCTGAATGCGGTATTGGGTTAATATGCTCCATATAAGTCTCTCTAAATGTCTCCTGTTTGAAATAACGACTTACAAAATCGTACACAGACAAACCGTTACCTGCACGCCTGTTAAATAAGAAAATGACGACAGTTTCAACATATGGATAAGCTAAGCTAAATGAAAGTTCGTGCAACCAAACAATATTTAGTAATTGAACATGTTACCTTATAGCGGCAACAGCATGGCGACATGGAATCAAATCTAAATCCCACGCTCGGCACGTACATGTCCAGGTTCTTAAATCAACGTTATAAGAAATATTTCTTTCTTCAACCCTGTAAACATGTGTGGTGGTGTTACCTCGAGCTGCAAGACGGGTACCGTGTTGCACGGATAAAGAAAGTTTTTCCAATGCGTTCTGTGTCAACTCATGATCTCTCGATGCAGCTTCTTCTCGATGCTCATCGGTCCATTTCTCTACAATGAAACGGTACATCTCAATCATCGAGTGCACTGGGAGACACTGCGCCCATAACATACGAGAGTTCAAACATTCGGCATAATTGGAGGTCAAGAAGTCATAGCGTCGGATCGGACACTTACACTTAGCCCACCTCTCTGGTCCAATGTCAGAAAGCCGTCTGTGAGCTCCGTTGGGGCTCACTTGATGCAGTTTTGAGTACAAATCTTCGAACTCTTCGTGACGATTACAATATGCTGCAGCTTGGAAGATAGTGGCTACGTGCTTTTCGTAGGGCGTGAGATTTTTTTGAAGGTGGTGGTAGCATAACCCGTGGAATGCATTCGGGTAAACGGCTCGAACTACATTCCTAATGCTCAAATGCTGGTCACTTACAATTAGTAAATCATCTGGAGGGTTGTAGCATCTACGCAGGTTGGAGAGAAAATATACCCACGACTCATCATTCTCCTTGGAACCAAGGCCAATTGCAAGGGGGAAGACATGGTTGTTCCCATCCAGCGTGACGGCTACAAATAAAATTCTTCGGTTCTTTCCCTTAAGGTGGGTCCCGTCCACTACAAGCACCGGCCGTAGACACTTATCAAACGCTCGAATACTCTGTCCGAGCGCCACAAATAAGTGACATAGCGAGCCATCGACGGTCATCTCCAAGTCATAAACAGTTCCCAGGTTATGCTACTTCAACAAATATAGATACGACGGGATCTTCTGATACAACGAGATGTGATCGCCATACGTATTTTCTATGGCTATGTTTCTCGTCCGGAGAGCAAAACTGTATAGAATGTTAATACCAAACACTCTACGCATCTCTTCCATCATCTCTCTTGGCTTCAACGTAACCGCCTCGCCGGTCAATCTCTTGGCAAAATAAAATGCAGCAACATCAGAAGATACCGATCGTGCAGCAGCACGATTCAAATCGTGGTGACATGTGTGATCTAGGAATAACTTAGTAATTCTTCAAATGGTGCCGCCCTCAATAGCAAAAATTCTAAAGCTGCAATTCTTTCTGCCAGTCTTGCATAGGAAGGTCGTACGATTGCGAGCCGAACGTTTCGATCTACACTCCAAAAAGTTCTCCAGATGATACATTCCAACAGTGATCCTCAAGTCTTTCTTGAACCTAAATAAGGCCCCCACTTCGAGTTCCCCACGCACTGGTGGTGGTTGCTCGACCCACCCTAATCTCCCTGCGCTGTCAGGATCGGGGAATGGAATGATCCAATTGCGCATTGCGCACAAATGCTCAGTCTCGCGTTCGGACTGATGGTCCGATGTTAAGTTCCGATGACCAAAAACCCTGTCCATTTGTGCCGGCTGTCGCATCCAAGCAATAAAATCAATAGATAGCGAATCAAGCAATTCTTTACGACGATCATCTTCTTCGTCTTCGGATGAACTCACCTCATCTTCTTCATTTTCGTCGTAGTCACCATCTTCATCCTCATCTTCCTCGTCTTCCTCATCATTTTTATATTGCTCATGTGAGTAGGGCATGCGGTTGTCAATGTCGTGGTGCTCAAATCCGGAGTTGTTACCACCAAAGTTAACCCCTGGGACGGATGAGCCGCCGTAATCAACGTAAACCTCCGGATCGTCTTTCTGGTCAATTAACATACGCAGTAACTCGATATCACTCTGCAATAAAACTTTTACTTTGTTTCCGTTTCTCATGCGTGTCAAGTACCACAACGTGTAGTCGTTCGGATTTATATTTCCCAAACCTTCTCCAATAAGTCCAACAAGGCTTGCACGATTCACTGTGGCACTATTGATGAAGACAAAAAAAGAATCCCATCTATATAACTCGATCAATCCCATCGACCGCTGTGATGTATCAAAATACGTTGCCACAACATCTGAAAAATACAAAAATAGCCAACAAATTATAAAAAAAATCCGATCGAACACGTTTTTAATGCATCTACTGCCTACCCACGATAGATACACACACACGATCGTTGGTTGCCACGGTGGTAACCACCGTGTGTTGCCACCGTGGGCACCTTTTTGCAAACCCACGATGGACCATCGTGGGTTGCCATCGTGTATAGCCATCGTGGGTGTCCACGGTGGCAACACACGGTGGCAACCCACTATGGCCATCGTTGGTATCCCTATTGTGGGTTGCCATCGTGTATAGCCATCGTGGGTCTCCACGGTCGCAACACACGGTGGCAACCCACTCAGCCATCGTGGATATCCCCATCGTGGGTTGCGAAAAACGGGCTCAGAAAATGCAGAATTCTCATACACACGACGGGCATATATTTTTTACAGCTATTTTACTTCTAAAAACGTTCCTAAACATGCAAATATACTCTCTTATGACTAAATATCAACATATAATTCATGTACATGAAAATTTTCTACCATCGTGTGCAAAAATAAGTCAATCGTGGGTTGCCATTGTGGGTATAAAAACTCGTCGAAAAAAATCATATTTAACGTGGTGAATATAGTTACATACCTTCATTCTACCCCAGAAACACGAAAGCTTTCCGTTTGAGCTTTATCTCCTTCTTCTTTTTAACTATCGTGATTTTTTTCTTAGAGACCCACTTCTCTCTTCTTCTCTATGTCGTTAGTTTCAAGTTCGTGTGTTTGAGAATTTTGGACTACATATTTACATTAGTTGTTGTGTGTTTAATGAGAGCAAACAACCTCTCTTCCAAAACATAAATGAGCATTGTTCAAAATTTAATGTCATCAAAGTTGGTTGGTGATATTATTTTGATTTAGGGTTTATTAGAGGAAGAAGAAAGTGAAAGAGAAAGAGAGAGAGAGAAACATACGAAAAAAAAAATCATTTTTTTGTCTTTTTTTATTTGTTTATCAAAAGTAAGGGTATTTTAGTCTTTTAAGTGATTTTGGTATAGAAAACTTATAGTCTTATGAATGAGTGCAAAAAACTTGTATGTTTTATAAAAAGGTATTGACAAAATCTCTCGTGCATGTTACCTACCGTGGAGATACCCGACCCGGAACCCGCCTGACCCGAAACCCGCTCCATTAACTCGGAATATAAATACCATTCTATACCAGATCGGCTTTTGTTTTCTCAGTTTTTTCTCCCCCAAATCGCACCCTTCTTCCAAATCCCTAAACTCCCATCTCCGCCTCCGTCGATCTTCAACTGTACAATCATTTTTGTAATTCTTGGTAGCTGGAATTTCAATTTCATAAGCTTTATTAGCTTGAAGATTCTGTACCACCAAGTCGTCGGAGCTGAGGGAAGAGCACTTGCGCATAAAGCCATCTCTCTCTCTGCGATATCGTCGGAATGCCTAGTGTCGCGGCTGATGTTAGCCATATGAACTCCAGATCTGAGGTCTACTCTTTTCTCCTCTCGACGGAGTTAATTTTGTTTGGTTTGGCTTTCTGAGTTTTTTTTGCTACTTAATGTTTAATCCCCGTTTTGGGAAGTGCACTGTTGCCTTTGAGGCGGTCGGCGTTTTGATCGCTACTTCCATTGTTAATGGAATTGTGGGGCCGGAATCATGAGATAAATCGTGTATGTATGTAGTAGTTTGTTTGTTCCTTCTACTCCTTTTTAATGTGCTGGCCTTTCATATTATATCTATATGCTTTAAACATTAATTTTTATACTTGTGTTAGCAATAGCATTAAACGAAGATATCGTTTGTAGGAGTATCAATCAATGTTATTTGTTGTTGTTATATAGGATATGATCATTACTGTGAGACGGTGGAGTATTCTGGAAACTTTGATGAGATGAAATGCGATGAGGTTTGAGAAATTGGCATTGTTTTGGATATAATAAATATAATAACATCTTGTATTCTACTCTATTCTATATATGGAGTATAAGCTAGTGATTTCCAGAATTTTATGGTGCCCCGTTTTTGAATTCTCAATTAATTTTGACAAAATTAACAATAACCACGCACAGAAAAAGCATACTAGTATTGAATATCTCTTTTGTAGTTGTTTTCATTTTTCAAATGAAGCTTTCTGGGAAAGGGAAAAAAAGGAAAGCAATTGGACCTTTTTATAGTTAGAAAGCAAAGCACCATGAATTGCAATGCCTGGTGGTTTGTTTCAACATCACATTCACATGCAAATGCAAATGCAAATGCATGTACAATTCAAATTCCTGAGTTTTTTTGCTACTTAATGTTTATTCCCCGTTTTGGGAAGTGCACAGTTGCCTTTTAGATTCTTTTGTGACAACATTTATTATTCATTTTTACACTACAACGTAGACTTTGCTTTTTTTCCTTTCTGTTATACATTTCCTGCTGAACTATTATTGGTCTGAGGGAATTCACTTACACAAATGCTTTGAGAAGATGGCACATGTCTACGAGCCTTTGATATGAAATTGCTGTAGTGTCATATATATATATGTGTGTGTGTGTGTGTGTGTGTGTGTGTGTGTTGGCTTTTACACATGTGATGCCTACATATTCAAGAACACTTTATAATGGTAAGTCTTCACATTTTAATTTCGGCCCTCGCACTTGTATGATGTCTCTATTGTCAACTCTTGTCTTAACTATGGGGCATGAGACAGTCTTCAACTCTCCTATAGCACCTTGCCCTTATAGTAAGATTCAGTAACATAAGCCGAAACGTTCTCACCTTAAACTTATAGAGATCCTTGGTCTTAAGTTACCCATCACTGTCAAAGATATTGGTTTCTGAAGAATTTCCTGTCTTGTGCTGAAGTTAATCAAGAGACCTTTTCTTGAACCTTCAGTAGCCTCACGATACTTGTTCACAATCTTTCTCTTTCAAATGCATAAACCTTAGTTTGCTTTTTTTTTCCTTTTCTTTTTCTGAAGCACCATTGACCAAATTATCTATTACTGTTTACTAAGGATATTTTCGAGTTATAGTTTTTCTGATTCACAATAATGCATAATATAGTTGATAGTTGAAGCAAGTTTGTGAACTAATACTCATTAGGCAATAATTGGTCATGTCTGCTACAAGTTAAAATGTAGGAGCTAACGAGTATATCTGCTTTATTATTTTCTTATATTCTTCTTTATCCTATCTAATACTGTGAGCATTACGGTTTCTATAGATTTATATTGACTTTGTATAGAAGAAAAATGGGGAAATTTAAGGGAATGGCGAGTTGACGACCAAAAGAAAACAATACAAATAAAGACTACAAGAATTGCATATGTTGCTATATTAACTTCTATATACTTGTTAGTATAGTTCCCTTTATTGATGATGTTTCTTATTATGCAGTTGCATGATGGTAAAAAGTAGACTACTGTTTTTAGGAATTTTTGTACGTTACTCCCATTTTGTTCAACTACATGCTCTCTAACAAACAACTATGCGTTTTTTTTTACAGATTCAAGTTGACCACTGAGACTATAAAAACATGTTTGGTGGTACGTCGGACGATTTATGCTCCTTTTAGGTCTTCTGTTCACCCTGGATATCCCTGTGGATGTTGTAGCAACTAGTGAAGTCAGTATCTCTGTAACATTTCATCCGTAAAAAATTTGGAGCAGAGCACTAATTAAGCAGGCAAGTCAATTATCTTATCTTTTGAGGATGGGCTGAGGCAGCAAGGAAAATTAGTAGGAATCATAATAAATTTGTGTTTGTGGGTGTGAGCAGGAACTCGACCATGTGGTATATATATGTTATATGTTTTGAATAATTAAATGTTATATGTTCTACAACCAACACAGATTGTGGTGTATTTGTGCTAAACCACATGGAGAACTTTTACGGACATATTTATGACTGCGAAGCGTTGATGTTGGTATGAAATTTTCATATTTTTTTCTAAATTTTAGTTTGTTATATTGATTTAGCATGATCATATTTCGTCAAGTAAACAATTTTCTTTCTTCATTGGTTGATGGCTAGGGGCACAAGGATACTTACTGAAAAATATTATGCATGATGGTCCCGAAACGAGTTACTAGTGCATGGGGGGGGGGGGGGAATACACCAGTTAGGATTTTTCAGCTTTCGAAAAACTTAACACTTGAAAACAACTTCAACTGAGTAAAAGGACTCAGGTGGGATCTCACAGCTGAGTAAGCAAACTCAGCTGTAAGAGCGGTGCTGTGCGGAATGTGGTGGAAAATAAACTCGTTAAAAATAACTCACGCAAACCAGCTCGGTTGGTCAAGAACCAAAACAGCTCGGTTGAAAAAGTGCAAAAGAGGTTTGAATGCTGGTTAGTTCGGTCAGTTAGAAATGCAATATGGACTGAACAAAAAATAAACACGACACACAAGATTTACGTGGTTCGGAGATAACTCCTACGTCCACGGGGAGATGTGAGTCCACACACCCCAGTCCAAGTTCTTCTGGACAGAACCACTCAGCTTACGCGGGCTGAGTAACCGTTACAGTTTAGTTTCCGGGCACTAAACAGCCTAAGTCAAGTTTACGGGTACTTGATGACCTAACTACTCAATTACAGGAAGAGTAAGGTCCTAGCACACTTTTTAGGGTGTGAGAAAGGGTAGGATATCCAACTACAGCTCGATCAAGAATGAGAGCTGGATCTAAGGCTTGAACGAATAAACACTCAACCTAAGATCAAAAACAGTTTCGAATTCTAGGAACCCTCAGCTACTAATGTTCTCTCAAATTGGAACTCTCAGCTGCTGATGCTCTTAGATGATGATTTTGCAGATTTGCTTTGATTTCTCTCGAGAAAGCTTTTGAATTTTTAGTCGTCTATGTGTCTATCTGCATCTCTTACTTCTCGAATGAGATGATGCCTCTATTTATAGGCGGAGAGAATCAACTAGCCGTTGGAGGAGCAGTTGATCTCTGATCGGTTGAAAGTGATGGCTCTTCTCTCATCTCTGCAGACTTTCCCGATATGGCATCTGTGCTCCTTTGCTTTCCATCTGAGACAGCCTTGTGTTGGGCCAGATGGGGTAGTGACTGAACGGTCAAACCCTCATGTGACTTCCTTTTGAAATTCAAATCTTTGACATTCAACTTCGGTTTGTCGGTTGAAAGTCTTGACCTTCATCTGAGTGATCTTCAGCTGATGTTCCGATCTGTCGAGTTCTCAGCTGACTTTGAACTTCAAAACAGTTGAACTCCTTGTTCAGATTCTATAACTGAGGTTCTGAAACTGAACCCTCAGTTGTCTTCCACTTCTTTACTCAGTTGGGTTTGAACCCTCAGATGATTTCTTTTTCATCTGATGTTCTCTTCCTTTCAACTGTTTCTCATTTGATGAACGCTCAGTTGGTTTCCTTCAACTGATGTTCTGAAGACTTCCCCTTGTTTACATCTGAACAAATGAACTCTCAGTTGTCTTTCTTCACAACTGATGTTCTGTCTGAGTGACGTCTTGTTGCCATCTTCAGCTGGAGACTTGTAAAGATAAAAACTTAACTTTGCTCAAACAGCGAGCCTAAATTCTAACATTAGGTACTGGCAACATCTACTCGGTTGGGGTCAGCCGGTTTTGGAATTCATCAAAACTTATACTAATAAATTTCCCAACAATTTCCCCCTTTTTGATGATGCCAAAACCACTTACAGCTTGAAACCACTACTGATCTAAACCTCACTAACTTATCTAAAATCTCAGTTGAAATTCTAGACAGTCTATAAGATAAAACATCAAAGGGTTAGCACAGTTATAACATGAAATTGAAAGACTTTGTGATTCAGAGCTTGGACAATGAGGAATTGTTCATCAAGGTGAATCGTATTATATACTTTGAAGTTTTTGTTACATCTGAAGGTTACAAAGTTAAGCGCAAAACATAGAAAGATACAACAGTTGCTTCAAAAACTACAACATCCAAAAACATTATCAGCTCAAATACTTTGACAGCTCAGAAATACTGTTGACCGTACTTGTTGAAGATACGGTTGAAGATTTCCTTCTTCGCTTCCGACTCAATCCCAGTGTTGACGCCGTGTTCCTTGCATACTTGCCTCGCCTCAGCTAAGATCGTATTTCTATTTGGCGTGCTTGTGCCTTTGATCATCGGAGGGCGGTATATGCACTTCTTTGGAACTGGAACAGTGTTGGGATCAAGCTGAGCATTCAGCATAGCTCGCTTGAACTGACTAAACATTCCAGGGTCTCCAGAGCTAAGTTCCCACAGGGCTTCCTTGAAGGCTAGCCTTGGGTCTTCAGTCGAGTAGACTTTCCTGTAATAGAAGTCATTGACGAACTCATGTTTGAACTGTTCCCAGTCATCGTTCCACTCCGCATTCATCCACTTGTCAACATGTGGGTATCGAGACGGGAGCGGAGCGTTCTTCTGCAGCTGATGCGTCGACTTTCTAGCCTCAGCCTTCATCTGGTGCTTGTTGATTCTTCGCACACTCCGGCTGGCTTTCTGTCGACGTTCTTCTCCACCTTGGCGAGCTCCTTCTCGAACTTGGCCACCTTCTTGGCCTGATCGGCAGCGAACTTCTTGATCCAAGAGGGATTCAAGTACTTCTCCTTAGGCACCTCCATAGCTTTGGCAGCTTCGATACAGTCTTCAACGGATATCCCGTCAAGTTCTGCATCGAGCTCGGCTGTGAGCTCGGCTACAAGGTCGTGGTAGACTTCCAGTTCGGGCTGCGACCCTTCAGCTTCAGCTGACACTCCTTCTCCTTGCTGGAGAACAGCTTTCCCTTGTCCATCCCCAGCTGCCGACTCCTTGTCTTCCCCAGCTGCTGGCTCCTTGTCTTCCCCCTTTTTGGCATCATCCAAAAGGGTGGCAACAGTGCCATCCAGAGAGGTCAACTTGGCTTCAGCTTGTTGAATGCGGGAAAACAGCTCTTCAACAGCGTCCTTCTCTTCCACCTTCTTTGCCAACTCCAAGTCTTAGCGCTCCTGCTCAGCTCGCTGCACAGCTGCAAAGGTCGCAGAGACCTCTTTGTGAAGGGAGACGAACTCAGCTCGGAAAGAGGCGAACTGAGCCATCCACTCCTGGTCCTGAGTCTGCTGGGACTTTGCGAGGTCAGATTCAACAACAGTCTTGAACACGTTGAAATCCGAGCTGAGGCTCTGAACGGCCTTCCTTAGAGCCGAGACCTCCGAGCTGGAAGAAGTGGAGAGATCTTCGAGCTTGTGCTGCAGAGAAGAGGAGAGGTGATCTAGCTGATTCTTCAGGCTGACATTTTCTGCCATCAGCTGCTGCATCCTATCAGCTTCTTCCTCCTTGCCCAGCTGGATTTTGGACAGCATACCAATCAGCTTGCGGAAGCAGTAGCTGAGTCTTCCTTCATATTCAGCCAGGATCGCCTGACGGTTGGCTTCTTCATCGATCTGAGGGGGGTCGATATCGAAGGTTAAGGGTTCGATGGTTTCATCAACGTTGGCCGAAGAAGTGGTCACAACGTTGGCATCGAGCGAGAGGCTCGGAATATCTGACTGGGGACCAGTTGAGAGAACCTGATCCTCTTTGGATGGAGAGTTGGCTGGCTGGAGGATTTCTTCAGTCACAGGTGGGTTAACCTGGCTGGCATCAGCTCTAGACCGACTGTCGTGGGACTCCTCAGATGAAGAAGAGTCATCTGAGGAGGAGCTGGCATCCACCACTTGGATCTCCACGTCTCCACCTGCCTCCTCAGCCACGTCCTCCTGGCGAGGTTGAAGAATAAACCCAGCTGGGTCAACCGATTGACTGGATTCGGTTGACTCCTTCTCCTCAGCCGGCTTGACCACCACTGGACTTGTTGTGGATGGTTTAGCCGCTGGCTGGATGATTCTTATCCTTGGCCTCTTCTGCAGAGGTTCCTCCTCTTCCTCCTCTTCGTCTTCTTCCTCCTCAGCTACGTCTTCCAGCTGGCGCTTCGCCGGCTTGGTCCTCGAAGGGCGACGAGCAGCTGCCTCCACAGCTGGCTTGGGGACACCCTTGGGGGTGTAGACAGCTTCTACAACATCCCTGGCCTTCTTGGCTGAGGGGAACAGTGACAGCTTGCTGACTGGAGTGTCCTCACTCCCTTCCCATGTCAGCGGCAGACCCTTTGTGGCTTGGAGGGTGAGGGCTGATATCTTTGTCCCGAAATTGAGAGTCCCCTTGACACTCAACAGAACATCCCCGGACTCAGCTGTCGTCTCGGATATCTTCTGCTTCTCCGACACCAGCTGGCTCTCTATATATCCCAACCAGTCGACCTGGTGCATCTCTTCCAGGGCCTTCTGCTGCTTGAGCTTAGGACGGCTGATGTCCCCGAAGGCTCCACCATATGCGAAGATGCATTTGGAGATTACATCGAAAAGAAGTCGGTGCTCCAGCTTCAGCTTTGTCCTTTGCATGCTCCCCTTCAATGGTTCGGGAACAAGAAGAATGGTTTGAAGGAAGGCATCAGCTTCCTTGTCAGAAAAGTTCCCCACCACGTCTGTGGCTTCACGGTTTCTGGGGATGAGCTTCTCCAGCTCCTTCGACACCTTTATCTCCACAACGGAGTCTTCTACTGTTCGGGAGGTTCTGTGGCGTTGCTTGCACGGGATCGTGACAAGCCCGTCATTTGCGACTCGTTGCAGATTACAGTAGAAATGTACGATCTGCTTCCTGAGCAACAGGGCCGGAGAGAGGGTGGCCCAATCAAGCAAATGGTGGTCGGAGAGGATGGCGGCGATTGGAGCGAGCTTAAGCGAGGAGAGAGCCGCTCTGGATAATATCTGTTCGAAATGAATCTTCGACATCACCATGTCGAACGATTCCTGGAACGTTGCAGGCTCTGAGGAAACCATCTTTTTAGAAGCTTTTGACTTGGGCGCCATCTCGAGGAGATATATGCAAAGAAAGAGTGAAAGACTTTACTGGAAATGGCGAAACAAGATTTGAGAAGATGATGAATAGTGAGTAAAGATATGCACGAAGAGAGAAAGTAAGGATCACTTCCTGATTTGCCGTATTATATAATCTTTGACTCGGATAAAATCAACGGCTGGGGTTAAATCGCGCGAATCTATTAACGGCTGTGATTTCGCGACTGTTGAGTAATTTTGACTGATATACCACGCGCGCGAGTGAGAAGGTGAATAGTTTGAGGTGTCAGCTCAGTCGCACTATAAAGTAAGACTATAGGTGTTCAGCCAGACTTTACATTAAATGCGATATGATGGCTTGTTTAGTCTAGCTGACATGTTCAGGAATGTTTGAATTTATTTCAAACATTCTCATTTAATATCATAACACCTTCAGTCATAAATGATACCTGCCAGCTGATGTCTGAATCAGCTGTGTTCATTTGTTGAATTCCTCAGTTGCCGCATACCATTAGCTGACTCAAGTTCATCTCCTCAGCTGAAGTTTGATGTCCTCAGTTGGCAATTCGTATTTGAGCTTCCCCCTTCATCTGAGCTTCCCCCTTAAGTTGATATCCGATTCTTCAGCTCGGATGAATCCTTGTCAGCTCGGATGATTCTTCTGCTCGGATGAGTTTTTAGCTCGGATCCAAAAGTCCTAGAAGATCACACAGCATCTTGAACCGGGCTTCAGGAAGAGGTTTGGTGAGGATGTCAGCTCTCTGAATCTCAGTTGGGATCTTCTCCATGGACACATCCTTCTTCTCAATATGATCTCGGATGAAGTGATGACGAATATCGATATGCTTAGTCCGAGAGTGATGAACAGGGTTTAGAGAGATAGCTATGGCACTCGAGCTATCACAATGTATGGGAACCTGTCCAGTTGAGACTTCATAATCTCTCAGCTGCTGCTTCAGCCACAATACTTGCATGCAACAGCTTCCGGCAGCCATGTACTCTAACTCGGTTGTCGAAGTAGCAACACACGCTTGTTTCTTAGAGAACCATGAAACCAGCTTGCTTCCCATGAACTCACAGTGTCCAGAAGTAGACTTTCTGTCCAACCGATCTCCTGCTAGGTCGGCATCTGAGTATCCAGTCAGCTGGATATTGTCATCAGTTGGGTACCACAATCCAACATTGACAGTTCCCTTCAGATACTTAATGATGTTCTTTGCTGCCAACATGTGTGCTTCTCTTGGTTGGACTTGAAAACGAGCACACACTCCAACTGCGCGGCTGGCAGTTAGGTAGAGCAGAGAACCGATGATCCCTCTATACTGGCTGGCATCAATGAGCTTTCCCCTCAGCTCCTGGTTCGATCTTCCAGTTCGTGTTCATAGGGATCTTGGTTGTCTTACTTGTCTGCAATCCGAACTTGGTGATGAGCTCCCTTGTATATTTGGACGGGTTGATGAAGATCCCTTCAGGTGACTGCTTCACTTGTAATCCAAGGAAATAATTCATCTCGCCCATCATTGACATCTCGAACTTTTCCTTCATAAGATCGGAGAATTTCTTGCACAGCTCCTCCGACTTGGACCCGAAAATGATGTCATCGACATAAATTTGCACGACAAGTATATCTTCTCCAACTTTGATGGTGAACAGAGTTTTATCAACTGAACCTCGTTTGAACCCCGAGTCCAGAAGAAATCCACAAAGAGTGTCATACCATGCTCTTGGTGCTTGCTTTAGACCATAGATAGCTTTCTTCAGCTTGTACACTCTTCCATCTTCAGTCTCAAAACCAGGAGGCTGTTCAACATATACATCTTCTTTTATATCTCCATTGAGGAATGCACACTTCACATCCATCTGATATACTTTGAACTTGTGATGTGCGGCATAAGCTAGAAAGATCCGGATGGCTTCAAGCCTTGCAACTGGTGCAAAGGAATCTTCAAAGTCAATTCCTTCTTGTTGGCAGTATCCTTGAGCTACCAACCTTGCTTTATTCCTCACTTTGAATCCAATGGCGTCTCTCTTGTTTTTGAAAATCCACTTTAGTCCAATCACCTTGACACCATTTGGTCTTTCTACCAACTCCCATACACAGTTGCGTAGAAACTCATTCAATTCTTCTTGCATGGCTGTTGTCCAGTGGACACAATTGAGAGCTTCCCCAACATTCTTCGGTTCTGGAACATCAGCTACATAGCAAGAAATCATGGCAATATCTCCAGCTTGCTCGAACTCCTCTAGAACTGCCAATTCCTCAGCATATTGGGCATAAGTGTTGGATTCTTCCTCGGTTGATTCTGGATTTGCAACTCTGCTCCGTGTGCGCACACCCTCGGTTGGATCTCCGATGATGTCGTTGGTGGAATGAACTTCATACCATCTTCGGTTGCGTCTTCCTTCTTCTTCCAACAGTGGCTGTTCAGACATCTGAGTTGGAGTCTTCAGAGCTGGTGAATGATCAGCTGTTGAGTCTGGATCCTCAACATTTACAATAGATTGAACTGAGTTCGGTTGGGCATCGGATGCTGATGCAGTTGGATGGACATCAGCTGAAATTCCCCCTAGGGACGAGCTGAGGTCTTCGCATTCATCTTCAGAGGAGTATGGGTCCTCATCCTCAGTTGCCCATACCAGTGGTTCAGCTCGGTTCTTTTCCCGAAGAGCTTGCGATCTGGTGAGAACTGGTGGAACAGCTGGATCCGCTTGTTGTTCCTTTACCTGTTCCCTGCACTCAAAGGTAGATTCATCAAAACTAACATGAGGTGTTATTTCCACAACACGAGAGCTGTTGTTGAAAACTCTATATGCCTTGATCCAAGCTGCATATCCAAGAAATATGCCCTTTGAAGCTTTGGCATCAAAAGTTTTCAACTGAATCTTCCCATTGTTGTGAATATAACACTTAGATCCAAAAACACGAAAATAAGAAATATTTGGCTTTCTGCGTCTCCACAGCTCGTAGGGCGTCTTTCCCAACCGCTTGATGAGAAGAGATCGATTCTGTGTGTAGCATGCTGTGTTGATCGCTTCAGCCCAAATTCTCTTAGGTAGTGCTGAGCTCGCTAACATGGATGTGGCTGCATCCTTCAGAGTTCTATTTCTTCGCTCAGCTACGCCATTCTGTTGTGGAGTACGCGCGGCTGATGTTTGATGGGTTATGCCATTCTTTTTGCAATACTCAATGATGGTTTCATTTAGAAACTCCGTTCCACGATCTGATCTGATAGATATGATCTTCATCTCTTGTTGGTTCGATATCCGATCCATTAGCTTGGGCAGCTCATCTCGGGTTTCACTCTTGTGGCGCATGAAGATGGTCCACGTATATCTTGAGTAGTCATCAGTTACAACCAAAGTATATTCGTTTCCATTAATGCTTTTTGGTGTAACTGGCCCGAAGAGATCCATATGGATCAGCTGCAACACTCGGTCGGTTGAAGGAGTTGACTTCAACCGGAAGGAGGTTCTAGCGAGCTTTCCCAGCTGGCATGCACTGCACATGTGTGTTGTTGAAAACACTCGGTTAGGTATGCCTCTTGCATGTTCTTGTCTGGCAAGTCGGTTCATCGTCTTGAAATTCAGATGGTTGAGCCTTTTGTGCCACAGCCAGCTCACATCCGAACTGCTCTTTGACAACAAGCAAGTGTCAGGGAGGTTGTTGTTCCAGTCAGCGTAGTATACATTCCCTGTTGGAGATCGATTTCCCAACAATATCACCTGCTTTGATCCGACATCTTTAACTCTGCAACCCTGTGCATCAAACTTGACAGAGAACCCATTATCACAGAATTGACTGATGGAGAGCAGGTTATGCTTCAATCCATCAACAAAAGAAACATTAAAAATTGAAACATGATTGGTTTCAAGGGTACCGTAACCTCTGGTATAACCTTTTGAGTTATCACCAAAAGTAACTGATGGACCTTCTTTCTCCACGAAACTTCCAAGCAAATCCTTCAGATTTGTCATGTGTTTCGAGCATCCACAATCCATCACCCACATTGTTGTAGACGTCTTCTTCTTCCTCAGCTGTTTCTCCTGTACCTGCAAGGAGAAACTCGCTTAGGTCCCCAATTTCAGTTGGGTCCTGGAGGGTTAGAACCAATTCCCGCTGGAACCGTGCGTCGCTTTTCTCTGTACACTCGAATAGCCTTGTCATTCCAAATGATCTGCCCATTTTCATCAATTATAACAACACCCCGGTTATCCTTAGGCTTGTTGTTTGAAATGATGCTCTGTTTCTTGGGAGGAGTTGGATTTCTCCCATGTTGGGCTTTAGGAAGTGAGGCTTCCTCCCTGTTTTGATGGCGATTCTTATCCTGTTGAGTTTGTCTGTGAGGTCGGACGGCTTTGTGGAATCTTCTTGGCTGATTCTGATTCCATTGCCTTGGCTGTTGACGATGGTTGTTCATGCCCGGATGTTGATTCATGTTGTGGCATGAGTGACCATAGCTGTCGTAACTTTTCCACATAGGTTGACTCTGTTGGAACCTCTGATTGTTGTGGTGATGGAACCGTTGTTGATTATATCGGTTGAAGCTTGGTCGGTTCTGTTGGTTCCATCTCTGCTGTGGTTGGTTTGTTGGTCGGTTATCACGTCGGTTCTGAGCTTGGATATGTTGTCGATTTTGAGCTTGATTGTGACTCTGACGTCTCCGGTTCCTCCGTTGAGTCTTGGAACATTCCCCCTCGGTTGTAGACTCCAGGGACTGTTTCGTTGGTGCTCCATCTGCAGCTCCTTTGCCTTTCTCAGCCGTAGTTACCTTTATCGGTTGTGAGGGTGTTTGTTCAGTTGCATACTCAACTGTGTTAGGTTTGGCAACCATGACTTCCTCAGCCCTGGTGAAGGTAGCTGGTGGAATTCCAGTGTCCTTTGCCACGTCGTATCCGAGTCCAGACACATCATCCGTTTGCCGTCTGTATTTGATGAGATTCTCGATGATCTCGGATGACTGATATAGTTTTGTCAGGTTGTCCTTCTCAGTTTGAAGATCCTTGAGAAGAACAACTATATGTTCGGTCTGGGCATCTGATGTCTTCATCAGCTGGTCGATCTGAGCCTCTTGCTTGTTCAACTGTTCGTTCTGTGCCTTGATCTGTTCCTTCAACTGTTCATCGGTTGAAGCCTCAGTTTGGTTGGCTGTACTCAGTTGACTTTTCAGCTGGTCAATTTCTTCAGCTTGTCTCTTGATCAGATCGTCCTTTTTGGTTAAGGAATCTTCAAGCTTAGCGAACTGGGCTTGAAGACTCTTAAACTTAACCGACTGCTGATGCAGTTCCTCACTGAGTTCTTGAAAATCATTCCAGGAGGGTTCCAACTCATCGTTCATAGATTCCTGCATGTTAGAAGTATTGGAAGAATTTAAGCGAGCAGGATTAGATTGTACCTCAATATCATCTTGGTCGGTTCCAAGTGCCATAAGGCATTGATCCGGACTGATGACTTTGTTAGTAGAGGTCAGATCATCCTCATCTTCAGTGTCTGTGAAGATGTCCATATCGTCAACTGCCTCTTCAGCTACCATGGCCTTATTCTTTGCAGTTTGCTTCGCCCTCAGTGCTTCTCTTTCCTTCTTTGAGAGGTCTGGGCAATCAACTTTGAAGTGTCCTTCCTTGCCGCATTCGAAGCAACCATTGGTAACTGACTTCGAATTGTCTCGAGTTCGGTTTGATTTATAGAAACGTTTATATTTGCCGAACCGAGTATCCATATCGGCTAACTTCTTTGACAACGCTGCAATGTTCTGTTGCAGTTCTTCTCTGCTCGGCTCCTTTGCAGTCGTGTCAGCCGACCTGGTTGGCCTTGACGATCTCGACTTTGAGTAGTTAGCTCGGAGGGCAACTGACTTTGATGCTGAGCCGACGTCCTCAATTCTATTTGTCTGACTTGAGGGCTGCGACCTCCTTCTGTTGACCTTATACTCATTTCCTTTCAAGATTGAGAACAATCTTTCAGTTCCCATTTCACCTAGGTCAGCTCGGCTCTCGTGGATATTTATGAAAGTATCCCACTCAGCCGGTAGAGCTTGCAACACTTTGAGGTTTATCTCTCTTAGAGTGTATTTTCCTTTCCGGATGGATTGGATTCTTCTGATGATGTCCATAAACCGGAGCTCTAGCTGATCTATAGTCTCATCAGGTTGCAGACTGAAATTGTCAAAATCTTGACATGCATGCGAGAACTTGTTTTCCTTTGTCTCGTCGCTTCCTTCACTTAGCGAGGCCAGGATGTCCCACATCTCTTTTGCGGTCTCACATTCCTCTATCCAGGGCAGATAATCTTGTCCAACCGTGGACATTATTGTGCTCTGAGCCCAGATATCCAGCTGGCTCACCTTGGCCTCCTCCGGAGTGTAGTCCTCTGGCTGTTTCTCCACATACTCCACCACTGCATCTCCATCGTTGGGATTTGTGGGAGTGCGAAGTATTCTGTCTCGTATGACGATTGGTCCAGATGTGAGAACTTGTTGCATCCTATGATGCTTGGACAAAAGGATCTTCTTCATTCGAGTTCTCCATGATGTATAGTTGACAACAGAGAACATGACTGTGATCTTGTCCTTGACGTCCATCTGCACAAACAAAAACAGGACAACAAAAAATGCGAGCAAGAATGCACTAACGTGAAAAGATATGTTCAGTGGACCACTGAAGAAAATTCTCGAATTCACACCTCGTGAAACAGAGTCAGCAGTCTTTTGAACCACTGCTCTGATACCACTTGATGGTCCCGAAACGAGTTACTGGTGTATGGGGGGGGGGGGGGGGGAATACACCAGTTAGGATTTTTCAGCTTTCGAAAAACTTAACACTTGAAAACAACTTCAACTGAGTAAAAGGACTCAGGTGGGATCTCACAGCTGAGTAAGCAAACTCAGCTGGAAGAGCGGTGCTGTGCGGAATGTGGTGGAAAATAAACTAGTTAAAAACAACTCATGCAAACCAGCTCGGTTGGTCAAGAACCAAAACAGCTCGGTTGAAAAATTGCAAAAGAGGTTTGAATGCTGGTTAGTTCGGTCAGTTAGAAATGCAATATGGACTGAACAAAAAATAAACACGACACACAAGATTTACGTGGTTCGGAGATAACTCCTACGTCCACGGGGAGATGTGAGTCCACACACCTCAGTCCAAGTTCTTCTGGACATAACCACTCAGCTTGAGCGGGCTGAGTAACCGTTACAGTTTGGTTTCCGGGCACTAAACAACCTAAGTCAAGTTTACGGGTACTTGATGACCTGACTACTCAATTACAGGAAGAGTAAGGTCCTAGCACACTTTTTAGGGTGTGAGAAAGGGTAGGATATCCAACTACAGCTCGATCAAGAATGAGAGCTGGATCTAAGGCTTGAACGAATAAACACTCAACCTAAGATCAAAAACAGTTTCGAATTCTAGGAACCCTCAGCTACTAATGTTCTCTCAAATTGGAACTCTCAGCTGCTGATGCTCTTAGATGATGATTTTGCAGATTTGCTTTGATTTCTCTCGAGAAAGCTTTTGAATTTTTAGTCGTCTATGTGTCTATCTGCATCTCTTACTTCTCGAATGAGATGATATCTCTATTTATAGGCGGAGAGAATCAACTAGCCGTTGGAGGAGCAGTTGATCTCTGATCGGTTGAAAGCGATGGCTTGTCTCTCATCTCTGCAGACTTTCCCGATATGGCATCTGTGCTCCTTTGCTTTCCATCTGAGACAGCCTTGTGTTGGGCCAGATGGGGTAATGACTGAACGGTCAAACCCTCATGTGACTTCCTTTTGAAATTCAAATCTTTGACATTCAACTTCGGTTTGTCGGTTGAAAGTCTTGACCTTCATCTGAGTGATCTTCAGCTGATGTTCCGATCTGTCGAGTTCTCAGCTGACTTTGAACTTCAAAACAGTTGAACTCCTTGTTCAGATTCTATAACTGAGGTTCTGAAACTGAACCCTCAGTTGTCTTCCACTTCTTTACTCAGTTGGGTTTGAACCCTCAGATGATTTCTTTTTCATCTGATGTTCTCTTCCTTTCAACTGTTTCTCATTTGATGAACGCTCAGTTGGTTTCCTTCAACTGATGTTCTGAAGACTTCCCCTTGTTTACATCTGAACAATGAACTCTCAATTGTCTTTCTTCACAACTGATGTTCTGTCTGAGTGACGCCTTGTTGCCATCTTCAGCTGGAGACTTGTAAAGATAAAAACTTAACTTTGCTCAAACAGCGAGCCTAAATTCTAACATTAGGTACTGGCAACATCTACTCGGTTGGGGTCAGCCGGTTTTGGAATTCATCAAAACTTATACTAATAAATTTCCCAACAATGCAAGAATTGTATTATCAAAGCTTATTCAACGCAAAGATCAAACTGTGGCAGAGATAATTGAATTTTTGAATCCTCCTGCAATGACAAAGTGATGATGAAGCAAACAATGCTATGGATTTTGAAGATGAGGCAGCAAAAGTGGTGAAGCTTCTTATTGATGGAACTCAAATCTTAATATTTTTGTTGATCAAGAGACTCTATCCTAGACTCTATCTATAACATACTTAGTATTTGTTGCTTTAGGTGATTTGTATCCACAACATACTAATGGATGTAAATATCCTTATGCTTGTTTAAGCTCAATTCATCTTCATAGAAAATGATTATGTTGGTAGCCAGACTTGCATTTTAAAGAGTTAGTGATAGTCATATTAAATTTAAAGTGGTAGTTTTAACAGACAAACTGATATTTCACATTGCAATTTTCTTATTTTGGTTTTCTACTTTCCATTTTATTATGGAATGAGTAACAGTGTCATCAAATCAATGTGATAGTTTTGATGGATAAATCAATACTTTTCTGTGTTATAATTTTCTCGTTGTTGTTTTTCTATTTCTCCTTTTTCGATATAACCGACACCGTATATATTTTACATACAACATGAGTAATAGTTCCTATAAATCACAGTGATACTCTTAACGAATCAAGATACTTTTTTACATTCTAATTTTCTCATTTTTTGTTTTCCATTTTTCATTTTCGACGAAGCCGATGACGTGTATATTTTATTACGACACGAGTGATAGTCTTGACGAATCAAAGTGACACTCTTAACGGATAAAGTGAGTACTTTTTACTAGTGATATTCTCAACGAATGAAAGTGATATTTTTAACGAGTAGAGTGATACTTTTTTTTCTATTCCATTTTTTTCGTTTTTTGTTTTCCATTTTTCATTTTCGACGGATCCGATGACGTGTATACTTTATTACGGCACGAGTGATAGTTTTGATGAATCAAAGTGATACTCTCAGGGATAAACTAGTGATATTCTCAACGAATGAAAGTGATATTTTTAACGAGTAAAGTGATCCCTTTTTTCCATTCTATTTTTTTTTTTGTTTTTGTTTTCTATTTTCATTTTCGGCGAAGCTAATGACGTGTTATACTTTATTACGGCCCAAGTGATAGTCTCGACGAACAAAAGTGATACTCTTAGTGGATAAAGTGATACTTTTTTCCATTCTAATTTTCTCGTTTTTAGTTTTTTCTTTTTAATTTTCGACGGAGCCAATGACGTGTATACCTTGTTATGATGCGAGTGATAGTCTTGACGATTCAAAGTGATACTCTTAGAGGATAAAGTGGTACTTTTCTCTCGTTTTTTTGTTTTTCATTTTTCATTTTCACTAGTTATAGTCTCGACGAATGAAAGTGATATTTCTGACGAGTAAAACGATAATTTTTTCCATTCTATTTTTTTCGTTTTTGGTTTTCTAATTTAATTTTCGACGAAGCCAATAACGTGTGATACATTATTACGGAAAAAGTGATAGTCTCAACAAATGAAAGTGATACTCTTACTACTGATATTCTCAACAAATGAAAGTGATAATTTTGACATGTAAATCGATACATTCTTCCATTCTAATTTTCACATTTTTTTCTTTTCTATTTTTCATTTTCGACGGAGTCGATGACGTGTATACCTTATTACGAGGCAAGTGATAGTCTCGACGAACCAAAGCGATCGTCTTAGCATATAAAGCAATACTTTTTTACATTATAATTTTCTCGTGTTTTGTTTTTCATTTTTCATTTTCGACGGAGCTGAAGACGTGTATACCTTATTACGAGCCGAGTGATAATCCCGACGAATCAAAGTGATAGTCTTAGCGAATAAAGTGATACTTCTTACTAGTGATATTCTCAACGAATGAAAGTGATATTTTTGACGAGTAAAGTGATACTTTATTACGTGTGAGTGATAGTCCCTACGAACTAAAACGATACTCTTAACGGATAAAACGATACTTTTTTCCATTTTAATTTTCTCATTTTTTTTGGTTTTCATTTTTTTTATAAACTTTGTGGACAAACAAAAGATAATTTTTTTTTTCAAAAGAGCAGCTCGTGAAGATGAGTTCACTTCTTGCAGAGCAGCACGCAGGCTTTCAGCCGGCAACATTTCTGAGAGACAACAGCGCAATTCGACATCAGAAATCGAAGTCGAACAAGAAGATCAGTGTGCGACGAAGACTGTTTTTCCCCAAATTTGATAGAGGGGAAGCCAAAACCTCCAATGCCGTTGACAAAACCTTCGCCGAGCCAGCTCCAATCCCCGAATTCAACTGAACTCTAGCTCTTGAGTGGAGAATTCGACAAACATACCTGAAATCTCCATGAATTCACGGAATCTCAGCCACCAAGGTATCCAGAAGCTTCTTCCCCAAATTAATCAACTTTGAACCCTTGAAAAATTCCTTGATATCAGCTGCTACATCTACGGCGTCCTTGGACGATGAGCCGTCGCCTGATTCCGTCAAATTGATCGGCGACACGTCAACTCACAGAGCCTCACACGATAAAGCTGCGACAGCGTCGACAATGGAGGTTAATGCAGAGGAGCGGTGGTCCAGAATAGCGGCAACTCCAGCAACAACAACGGCAGAGAATCGAGCAGTGGTAAATCAGCTGAAACGATGCCTTTTAGCTTGTGATCCGAACCGAGAACATTTTGATCGAGGATTTCGATCAATTGAGCGCAAGCCGAAGAAGATGAAGAAAGCAACATCTTATCCAACCGTAGGATTACAGAAGCCCTAACTTCCTCCGTCGTTAAATAAGACGGAATCGAAAACGAGAATGTTGCGGCGAAATTCGAAGGGGAGGCGGAGGTGAAGAAGATTGTGGTGATTCAGACATCATCGACGAGAAGGAGAAGAACGAATTTTTTTTTTATATGGATGGTTGGGTCGGGTCGGATCGGGCCGGGTCGGGTCGGGTCGGATCAGGTCCATTTCTACCGTAGAGATATCTGTACAGGAGTCCTCCTCAAAGGTATTTAAAAATATATTCTCTCCTATAGTTATCTAGTTAACATAAGTGGACTCAATATATCTCTCAAAATTTATTTCAAATCGAACTTGAAGATAATCTCTAAAATCATTTTACTTTAATATTAATAAATAAAAACGTAAAAGATAAAAATAAAAGAATGCCATGGCAAGGATGAGAGAGAGATGCGCTAAATATCATTGAAACGATTGCGAGATTGCAATCATCGTAATCCCCATTTATTACAATAGTTGTTGGTACACATGAATGAAATAAAGTGGGAATAGAATGACCTTGGTAATGGAATGGAGACGGGAATGAAATGGAATGAAAAATGATATACCTATGGCCGGTATACACAAGGAATGGAATGAAATTTTTTAATTATTTTTTCATAATTAATATAATTAATTTAATAATAATTGTAATATTAAATAAATAATGAAAATTTATTATTTTAATATTATTTATTATTTTAATAATTGATATATATAATAATATTAATAATAGTAATAATAATAATTTTGCACTAACTACAATAATAACATAATAATATATAAAATTAAAATAATAAATATTAATATATTATTGATTCAATATTATTATAGTACCCTTAATAGGTAATTAGTATAATAATCTTAATATATAATTAAATAATATTAATATTAGTTAATTTTAATTATTTAATTAAAATTATTAGAATTTAATAATAATAATAATAATAATAATAATAATAATAATAAATTATTATTATTATTATTATTATTATTATTATTATTATTATTATAAAGTTCATTCCGGAAGATGTGGAATAGCTAATATCAGGGAGGAGAAAATGAATGACTAAATCCATACTCATGGGATTAGTTATTCCTTACTAAAAAAATATATCAGCCGGGAGATTAGGAATAGAGGCAGTAACCATTTCATTCTCATTTCATTCCAGCATACCAGCCATCAATGGTGCAAGATCATTCATCTTCAATTATCTTAGGATGATCACCACCATGAATACTCTAAGCCCATGTTTAATTGGGCATGAAAATAGATTCATTTAATTGAATCCATTATTTGTTGTTTGGTTTGGGTAATGAGCTAACCAGTAACTTTACTTGAGAGTAATCTAAACCCCCAAAATATTACCTTTCAAATAAGAGAAGTAACAAATTCATTTTCACTTCAGATTCATTTCCCCTACATGTAATTATTTTCTATTGTTAAACCAAATACCCTATAAATATAACGATTATTATTACTATTCTTTCTCTTAACTTGATTTCATTCTCATTCCATTCCACCAAACGATCACTAAATAATTATTTAACCCACAAAGTTTGCACGGGAAAACTCCCATACACCCGGCCAAAATAATACTACCTCTGGTCCTCAAGTCTTTTCCTATCTTTTTTTTTTGGATGGTCCCCAAGTTTCTTCCTAGCTACTTTTGGACACTACCTCACAACAAATTTTTATCTCTTACCCTTACTTTATCAACTTATTTACCTAAAATACCACATATGACCTACCATTATCTCAATTAATTAATATATCACTACTCTTAATGTGGAATTCTTTCTCCACTAACAACAAATTCAATCACTTTTTCTCTACTCATAACTAACTCAACAACATTTTCTTTAATACCCGTATCACTTCCTCCTAGAAAAAGACTTAGGGACCGGAGATAGTAGAATATACTTCGCCGTGAAGTTTTCGCATATGATATTCTTCTAGTTTTACTGTTCGAATTTTAAGTTTTGGCACAAGTTTCTATGGTTTATTATTTAATTGTGAAATTTTGAGGCGGTCATAGTTATAGTTAATTATTTATGATAAACAACTTGAACGGCTTTTGCCACGTCATTTATTACCTACAAGCTAAATTTATACTGCTAGTCCTAATTCAATGTATTTCCTTTTCGAACAAGAGCCTCCACTACAGATGCCTAGTTAGATTTCGAATTTATAGTTGGGAAGCGTAATTTCAATAATTGGTGAAATTGAATAAAATTTTGATATAAATTTCTAAATCAATGAGATTGAATAAGACTTCGAGTTGATAATTATAATTATAATTTTTTATTAATCAGAAAAAGTAAAAATAAATAAATTAATAAATAAGTCGGACCAATAATGTGAAGTTACGTAGATCGAAGGAGGGAGAGAGTGAGCTCGAGAGCAGTGTCAATAAATCGACACTACTCTCGATCCTGCATGATCGACACCTATGTGTCTAAGAGCCACTATGACTTAAACCCAACAAGATCGAAGGAAAGTGAGATCGATAGGGGATCGACATCGGTGTCGACCCTGGTGATCGATCCCCATAGTGAATGCTCAGGGTCACAAATAGTCAATATACCTATATTAAGATAAGATAACGGTCAATATGACTTTCTGTATCACTAATACATGTATCACAAACTGAAGAAGTTTTTTTTTTTTTTTTTTTGTCTTAAATCAAAGAATAAACAGGAAAATTTGATTTTAACTTTGCATAAAATTTACAATACAAAGTTAAAAAAGAAAAAAAAATCTATGCTATGATACTTATTAGAGATATTTTATTTTTCTCGCGATTTTTGACGAATTAAATTATGAACTTTAGGTGCTTTTGTAATTTAAAATCGAACTTTAAACTTTGGCAAATTGAATCATAAACTTTATAGCTCTTACAATTTAAAGTTGAATTTCAAACTATGACGAATTAAATCATAAACTTTTCAATTTTTACAATTGAAGCACCAAACACTCCTCAATCTCCAGGAACATCCGAGAAGTTGAAGTATGCATTTCTCCATGATTTATTGACTATGAAAGAACCAACAGCTCCCCAAAATCCATAAATAAAACCACAGCCCATTGATATGCCGACTTTTTCCGGTATCTCCATATCGCCAATATTTGAAAACTTTCCTGTCAAATTATTTCGTGATAGGTTCAAAGAATTCAGTCCCGTAAAATTGGAAAACGATTGGGGAATGTTTCCAGTCAATCTATAGCTTAAAAAATCAATAGTTTGAGAAGCATGAGATTTTCCCCTGTATTTCGATTCTGTCCTTTCCATTGAAATGATGAACACTCGTCGTAGGATTTGGCATATCCAATATGAAATTTTTTATAGAGAAAATTTTAATAATTAATTAGTATCAAGCTTCAATTGCAAAAATTGAAAATTTATAAATTAATAAGCATAGTTTAAAGTTCGAGTTTAAATTGCAAAAGTTCACCAAAAGTTTATGGTTTAATTAGCTAAATTTTAAAGTTTGGGATGAAACTGCAAAAGGACCTAAAGTTCGTGATTTAATTCGCAAAACCGTTTTTCTCCCCTTCTAATTTTAGTAAATATTAACTTTGTAGTATTCAGAATTTAATCGAAACTATTACGCAACAAGCTTGCAACAATTATATATAAGAAAGTCACTATTTTGATTGAGATGTAGAAAAGTTCTAAATAAATTTAGACTTGAAAAATATATTATGAATGCGTATGTGGTTTACTATCATTTATAATAAGTTTAGATTCGTGAAATATAATTAATTTACTATGTTTGATTTATAATTAACGCAAACAACATAACAATTTCTAATTAAGATATAAAATTATTTTTAAACAGGGTAATGATATTCGGTCACACGGTGGCCAGCCACACGCGTAAGAAAAAGGAAAGTAGACTGTAAAAATGGAAGTAATCATATTTGCCCCTAGGGTTTATGCTTCCCCAATTAGGCTATATTTCCATTTTCAAAACATTTATGATCATTTTTAACTTGTTTGACCAACCACAGTGTGACCAAATAGCACTACCCTAAACACTTTTAAATATAAGTCGGCCTTTGGAGAGAAATTCTAGAGAGAGAGTGAGAGGGAAGTGTTGAGAGAGAAAGACATTTTTTTTCGAAGTTATAATAGTATGATTTGTTGTTTGGTTGTTTTATCATTTGCAAGATTTTTGTATTTCTTACCTTGCTCACTTTGGTGAAAAAATATTATTTACTAAAAAAACAATTTTTAAAGTATATTTATATAGATTAAATATAAAATTATTTTCCATTGAATCTCGACGGACTACTTACTAGTCAAGTCTAAAATCAAAACCAAACCAAGGCAGGAAGGGCTAAACCCGTTCAATTCTATATTGACGAGATTTCATATATTTGTCTTTATTTTAAGGTGTTATTATTTTGATGGAAAAAAAGTGGAAAACAACTATTTTCACACTTTTTTCATTTTTTTCACATGTTTACTATAGTTGTTAATTTTCATTCTTTTCACTCCAATTGTTGAAAATATTAATATGGGGGAGAGGTGTATAAATATTTTTCAACCTTTTCATTTACTACCTTTTCTTTTCCTTAATTTTTCATACTACTAAAGTAAACGCACCTAGATTTCCAGCTATACTAGTGCAAAAGCCATAAAACTATTGATTTCTACGGATGGAAGGACATGCCACACTCAACAAGAGTTAAAAGATGAGATTAGAGGATTCTATCACTACAAGAGGACCACTGCTAACACTAAACTATGTAGAGAGGTATCTGATCAGGAAATCAAGCATGCATTGTGTAGTATGGACTCTAGCAAAGCTCAGGGATTGATGGCTTCAGTGTTCATTTTTTCAAGAAGACACGGAATGTCATTGGAGATGAGGTATGTGTGGCTAACAAGCAGTTTTTCCAGACTGGATTTAAGCCAAGAGCAGTAAACAACACACTCATTACTCTTCTACCAAAAACTCAGCTTGCTCAAGCTGTAAAAGATTATAAACCTATTAACTGGTGCAACATTTTGTACCAAATCATATCTAAGGTTATTGCCAATCAATTACAGCTTTTTCTTTAGGACATAGTTAGTGCAAATCAATCAACATTCATAAGAGAATGCTGATCTTTGATAATATATTACTCAGTCATAAAATTATCAAGGGATATAACAGAAAAAAAAAAAAAGAATTTCACCAATATGTATGATTAATTGATTAAGATTGATTTGCAAAAAAGCATATGATTTGAGAAGAGACCCTTCATGAAGTATCTGCTGCTTGGACTAGGATTTACTTTCCAATTTGTACAATGGATAATGACTTATTTATCTACAGTTTCTACACCATTAATGTCAATAGTGAGCTTACTGAACCATTTTATGTTATATGTTTGGAGTACCTACATCATTGCTTGAGAGAATTGAGATCAGACAAAAAATTCCACTACCACCCGAAGTGCAAGAGGTTTGATCTAATCCATGTTTGCTTTGATGATGATTTGTTATTGTTCTCAATAGGAGACAAATCTTTTGTGCATCAACTTTGGAAAGCTTTTCACAAGTTTTCTGAGGTGTCTGGACTGAAAGCTAACCAAAGCAAAAATTGCATTTACTTTGGTGGTGTTGAAGTGAGATTGCAATAAGAAATTTTACAAGAATATGGTATGACCAAAGGCTCTATTTCTTTTAAATACCTCGGAGTCCCTCTTTCTTCAAAGAAAATCTTCGTTATGCAGTGTCAACCTCTCATAAAAAAGATCCTAGCTAGAATCGATTATTGAAGTTCTAAACTATTATCCTATGCGGGCAGATTGCAGCTCATCAAATCTGTATTATTGAGCTTGCAGACCTACTGGTGCCAGATATTTTTACTCTTAAAGAAAGCTTTACATGTTATACAAACATCTTGTAGATCTTTTCTTTGGACAGGTGCTACCAACACATCAAAGAAAGCTTTGATTGCATAGGACCAATTGTGTGAGCCAAAATTTGTTAGAGGATGGAATATAATGGATATCTATACTTGGAATAAGGCTGCTTTGTGTAAAATGTTGTGGAGTCTTGCTCAGAAGAAAGATCAAATTTGGATCAAATGGATCTATGGTTTTACATAAAGGATAAGAACATACTCACCATGCCAATACCAGTTCATGCCTCTTGGATTGTGAGGAAAATCATTGGTGCGCGAAGCTATTTGGAAGCAGTGAGAGCAAGTATGTAGGTACTCAATCAAACTCAATTTTTCAGTTAGACAAAACTATTTAACTATGAGAGAAGGGTTTGAGAGGGTGCCTTGGCAGAAGTTGGTGTGTAACAATGTAGCTCCCCCACCAAATGCACTTTCATCATGTGGCTTATCATGTGGGACAGACTGTCTACTTGTGTGCAATTGCAAAAATTTGGAATTTTTGTTGATTTGGAATGTTGCTTATGTGGGGATGGAAATGAGGATCTTGATCATATGTTCCTTAGATGCCCTTTCTTTACTGTAGTTTGAAATGCTTTATCACAGTGTTGTGGGATTAACCGGAAGGTTGTGGGTTGGAATGAGAAAAAGCTATACTTGGTATCACAATGCCAATCCAAGACAAGCAAGCAAAGGATGTATAAATTGTTTGTCCCTATGGCTGCTTATCATATTTGGAAGGGGAGAAACCATCGACGTTTCCAAGAATCATCTAGACTTGTTGCTGAGGTGGTGAGGAGTTGTCAATTGCAAATAGCAGTGTGTTGCCAAAGAAATGCGAGACTAGATACCTACGTTCTTAGTTTTCTTGTGGAACAATCATGAGGACTACGTTCTTTTCTCTTCTGTAGTGGCTTAAAATAGTTTAGTCTGCATGGTCAAGGTTTTGGGTATTCTGTAATGGATTGATCTTTTGGTGAAATAAAAATGATTATTTACCCAAAAAAAAAGAGTAAACACGTCTTTAAAAAAAATTAAAGAGATGTAATGTTACAAAGACGAGAGGGTCAAACCCGCCCAAATCTATATTAGCGAGATTTCATATCTTTGTCATTATTTGTAAAAATAAAATTAAATTAAAGAGATGTAATGTTTTTGCTAGTTCTTGAACACAAACATTTAGCAAAGAAGACTACTTGCTGAAGCATTGGACAATAAAAATATCTAGTTTATAATCCATACTTCTATACTGATATATAAAAATAAAGAGGTTTGGAGATGTTTTTCCACCTAAATTTTCGATTTTACCAAATAATTAATACAATTAATTGCTCAGATATTTTGATTGCTCATTTATTTTTCAGCCATTTTATCTATCCAAATTCTAAAGAACATGTATGATGCAATATCTATTAACTTTTGCCTGCTCCATTGCCACAAAACAAAGAAAATCAACAAACACTAAATTTCTTCATGAATCTTAGTTGTAGCATCGATATCATCAGTAACTACTTTTATAATTTATTTTTCCTTGCACAGGCATACACTTTCAATTTCATGGTAATAAGATTGTTTGCAAATAATATATCGTATAAAACTTATAAATATTTTTCATGCGTCGCAGGGGTACTATACTAATTAGAGTTATAATAAATGTAATCAGTAATAATTTCGGCTAGCTTTTACGGTCCATAGTCTCTGGATCTAGTTTATAATTAGAGTTAAAATAAAAATAATCAGTAATAATTTGGGCTAGCTCTTTCGGTCCAAAGTCTGGACAACCTATTTCACTTCGGGTAATTCTAAACATAACCCCCTTTTTACTCTTTATAGCCTATATTTAATAAAAAATAATTAAAATTACAAATTTTACTATTTTAACCCTATAATTTCAAATATTATACTCCCTCCGTCCAACTCAACAAGTCTCATTTGGGATATGCACGTAGATTAAGAAAAAAAGAGTTAAAGTGTGATTAATGTAGTATTTTATTGTTAATGTTAAAGTGGGCTGAGTGGAAAAATATTGTACAATAAAGTAAATAACAGTGTTCACGTTTGAGTGTGCCATAAAGTGAGTTTTAGTGTGTTAATCTTTGCCAAATAAAGAAATGGGACTTATTGAGTGGGACACCCAAAATGGCAAAATGAGACTTATTGAATAGGACAGAGGGAGTATTTAACTAATAACTACAAAATAAATCCTAGAATAATAATAATCAATCCCTAATAATCTCTATGCTATAACCCTAATCCAGATTTTTGAAGGAATTCTGCCTTTCAACTTTACAATATCATGGACATTAACCGTCACCGAAAATATTTTTGGATGTTTGTCTAATATGAAAATCTCATCCCAACCAAATCGATGGCTTTAGGACTTCAAAGTTGAAAAATGAAATTCGTGATGGCATTAATGATCAAGGAGGGACAAAATAATATTTAATAGAAAAGAAAAAAGAGAAGAGAAAAAAAATAAAGAACATAAAACCCAAAACTGCTCGTCGTTGTGACTCCCTGAAACCAGGACAATATTTTATTTTCTCCATTGAAATCCACTTGAAATTGATGTGAGTAATTGTGTACTTTTTTCGCCATAGAATAACGAAGGTCAAATGGCCTGTAAATTCTCCAACTTTTTGCAAATTTCGGTCTAGCAACCGACAGATCGATTTTAGCCAATTTAATACTAAACTTTTGAATTGGTATTAATTGGAAAATCCGTTAGAGCTCCGGCCAAGATCGTGCTGACATGGACGGCTGGAAATCCATGCTGGACAAGTCGGAGCAAAAATAAAACGATTTCGTATTATAGTGCATAAAATGTCGTCGTTTTAGTTCTAATTTTGTTAATTGAAATATAAGTTATGAAAATGTTCCACTTTTTCCCAAATCCATTCGAGCCCTATAAGACGACTGAAGCTGAAGAAAGTGCGACGAAAACGAAGTCGAAGCTAAGGGAAGAGTGAAGGGCGAAGGGCGACGACGACGAATGGCATCCTCAAGTGAGTCGGCGGCAACATCTGATGAAATCTACCCACCTGAAGTGCGTCTGCCAAATTATCTCCGTCGACCTCGATCTTGCCACCATGGGATGACGATCTTACTGTGGTCGCATACACCTCATAACCCAGAGAGACGGTGCTACTGCTGTAAATTTAGAGGGGTGGGTGTATGATTGATTAGATTTATTTCTTTATTATTTTAGTTTTTTTCTTGATTTTGCCTAATTAAATTACGAACAGTCACCTGAAAGGTTGCAATAATTGGCATTGGATTGATGAGGAGCTCTCAGACCATTACATAGCTCAATTTCACAGGATTATGTATGAACGTGATAGGGCTCAAGAGAAATTCCGTCATGCCATGCTGAGGGAGAATTTGAATGCAGAAAGGATGCAACTTCGCCTGGATGAGTGCAACGAGGTGAAAAATACTATTGTCCAGCTGCAGAGCAACATGGAAGAGCTCTATTGCAACATTGCAGAGCTGAAGTGCGAGAATTTGAAACTAGAAGAAACTGTTGATGCTCAGAAGAAGAAAACTATGGTTTTGAAGATTGGATTTTGCCGTGTAGCAGTGATAATGGCGTATTTTGTTTGTACTAATCATTAGTAATTGTAGTGTGTTTAAGGTTAGAACATGCTGACATTATGATGGATAATTTTGTGCTACGTAGATGTAATTTCTTAAGGCTAATGTGATTTGTTATCAATTTATGTGTATTATCTCCATTTTGTATATTGTCAGTTGGTGCAATAAACAAACACATATGAATGACAAAAAATATGTAGAATTCTGTATTGCATCAAGCAAAAACACATATAAAAGCAAGGCCCTAAAAGCAAACCAAAATAATGACATCCCTAAGCATGAGCCAGAAACACATATAAAAGATGACAAAATAATTCTTAATTGCATCACCCAAAAACAAGCAAAGTTGTTAGAATTTGCCATTCATAATCCCAAAAACAAAATAGTTGTTCGAATTTTCCATTTACTGTCAAGTACTTGTCCAAAATATGAAATCAAGAAGTTCCACTATATTTTGACTTCACTTCTTCCTAGTTGGCTCTCTTTCAGTCCTACTCTCTTGTGTTGTGGGGACATCAACCAATTCACTTTGCCTTGAAGACGATCCTTCTCCATTAAACATTGACCTTTTGTACTTGTTCATATTCACACACTTCTTACTTGAAAGAGATGGCTGCCAAATTATCAATAACAACAAGAAGTGCATAAAATAAATAACAATATTCTGAAAAGTACACATTTGCCTTATCCTTACCCGGTAAAAGTATTTCCAGTATTTTCATTGATGT